>WKLE02004691.1:607-11923 GCA_014885115.2 Asterionellopsis glacialis | reverse complement strand
AAGCGTAAGTGTGAAACATTTCTTGTTGTCGTATGCTAACCAACCGAGCCATTTGTCCTCACCAAATCTTTTTTATTCTTTAAACCACCAACCAGACTATGCTATTCCAATGAGATTTGGAACTTATGGAATCCAGTCAGAGATAGCTTGGGGATGACAGATGGTAAAACTACTGATATGCCTATGAAAAAAAATGATTTCAAAGAACCAGAGCCCTTTATTTCTGGCTGCCACCTCCTCTCAAATGAAACCCAAGGCATCCATAATGAATCTGTATGGGAATTTCTCCAGGACACATATCGATCTGTTGTTGGTGTCGAATCCACCATCGCTGAGTTTCCAAAATCTGGAATAGCTGTTCCATATGAAGTCAGATATTCATCAGGCAAAGGTCGTGGCCTCTTTTCCACGGCACCCGTGAAGAAAGGTACACTTTTTTGGACTAATATTCATCACGCTGTTTTTCCTGATGAAGATTCGTTCCGTCGTTTTTTGGAATCCATCCCATGGGAATTGGCTTGTGATGTACTTCAATGGGCTTACGTCGAAAAAATGGGCTCGGAATACTTTACTGTATCCGTAGAATTGGATCAAGGGTCACTTGGCAACCATGGGGATCCAACTTCTGCCAACATTAGAAACACCGGAAGGGGCGGGGGGTTTGAAAGCGGCTTTCTTGTTACTCTTCGCGACATTGAGGAAGGCGAAGAATTTCTTCAAGATTACAATACCTTTGACAATGATGATGCCTTGGACTGGTTTGATGACATGGTTGTGAATGCATGGATGCCCGATGAGGAATATTTGGCTGATAGTTGAACCTGATGCACGGAAGAAGCTGTATTTCACCATGGTAATCGGTGCTTAGCTTTTATGAAACTGGGGCATACTCTGATCAATTGGGAAGAAGAAAATATATAGACGTTTCTCGCAATCAGCGCGCAAATGGAAACAACATAGCATGGGGGAGAATGCTTAATTGTCTCTCGTGGTTGCAGAAGTGAGCACAACGATAAAAATTACAACATGGGTGACTTGTTCACTTTTCTTCTTCAAACATCGCTAATTCCAAAACATCCTTCAACAACAATAGTTCAAGGGCACATTTTCTTTTGAATAATTTAATTCAGCTAAAGTATAATTTGGTGTAATTTCAGAAAGAAAATTTAACAAATCTTGAAATTTCTGGGAATGCACAATTCGAGGTGTGCATTAAGTCTGTCCCAGATGAAGTGTTGCTATGGATGTTTGTTTGTTTTTCATCCTCTGTCACGTGTGCTTTAGCCATTGCTGCTTTGAACTTGCTTTGAGCTGTTTTGTATGGTGGGTGCTATGAAAATGTGACCTTAAAATCCTGGGGAAAATCCTGGGGGAACAACCGGAAGAATTACAGGGCTAATTTTTGCCTCTTGAAATTGAATCATTGTCAGCAATCGGTTGGATAGAGTGTGAGTGTTTTTAGGGGGTATTCGCGAGGTCGATAGATAGTTTGTCTTCAATAAACCTCGATTGCAGAGCCCGCCGCACAGAAGGAAAGGCACAGTGGGAAGAGATAGTTGGCCAGCAGCCACAGACAGACAGTTCCCAAGCGCAAGCTAGAAAACCTTGTACTAAGACCTCTAGTAGTAGTACCAGGTGCACAGCATGCCCTCTCTACTAACTCTAGAGGAGGCGTCAAATTGAAATTGCCAGAGCACAATCATGATGCTGTTGCAACCTAGAGGGGTTCCATTTCACTCTCTCGCTATCGATCTTGTCGAACGTCGCAGGTCGTTCATTAGTACACGACACTAGCAATCGACTTCCTTCGTGACCGAACGAACTAACTTTTGTGTCGATATGTCAGGACCTTCTTCGCAACAACAGCAACACCATTGGAAACCAATGGCATGGGATCCATCTGATCCATCAACATTGTTGTTGCCGACGAATACTGAGGATGGAGGATTTCGTTTCGATTGTTTCTTGGCAGATGATGGCGTCGGTTGTAATGATTATGAAACTTCAGCTTTGATGAAGTTATTGGACGGGCACGAAAATTATTATTTTGGTGACGACAATGATGACGAAAACACCAAGAAGAAAAAAAGAAAAAGAGGTGAATGGTCAACCTTGAAATCATTATCAAAATCATATAGAAATGCTATTCGTGAATGCTTGATGGGGTGGGAAGAATCAATCATTAAAAAAGTTGAAGCAGAAGAAGTGAATAATATCATGACGGAAGATGCGACCAATGAGGATGACAATTTGGAACTTCTCAAACTTGTCTATGCTGTAACACACTTGTCGGAAGTCTACCTATTGCTTCCACCTCCATTGGGTGGTGGTGAATATGAAGATATGACAACCATGCAAGGAGCTGTGACTGCCGATACAGTACGATATCTTCGATTTCACCATATGCCTGATCCATATGCCTCCGAAGAGGTAGAACAAATGCTAGGTTCAACACAGCCAGATCAATTTGATAGTGAATTGTATTGGAACCTTGTCCGAACATTTGTCCTCTGGGGAATGCTGGAAGAAGCTTGGGCGGTACTAAGTCGCCATTCTAGTTGTCAACAATGCTTTAGATCTGACGTTCAAATCTTAGATGAATACCATGATGCTATTTTACAAGAAGATAGAGACGGATTCTTGGCATTGCGTGATGTATTACTGTCAGCTCCTCTACCTGGTGGTAGGAATGATGAGAATGATTCGGGTCTTGATTCGGGAAAATCGGATTCTGAAGACGGTGATGATCAAGCGGCAGCAGGTGAAACTTTCTTGTCGGGTGTGCCTCGCTCGGCATATAAGTTGTGGGAAACGTGTGGTTCGACAACTTCTTCTACCGAAGGAGGGATCAGCAGTGACTTTCCTGTGGAATATAACCCAAATGCTGCAAAGGCAGCTCATTCTGCATGGACCAAATACGTCTCTTCATTAGCACCCTTGGCAGATCTAACACGTCGAATTCCTCAATTACAGTCCATCCTCGTGATTTTAAGGGGGAATTTACAGAATGTAGTCTTCGAATCTTGGAGTGAGGCATTGTGTGCTGAACTTTTGTACTTGCGACCAGCCTTGCGACCGAACGATTTGCATATTCGGACAGCGCGTATTATGGAAAAGTTTGGTGTATCGGCCGATTCAGGCTTTGATGGTGTAATTTTGGATGTTATGAAAGGGAACGCTGGCCGTGTTGTAGAAGTTTTACATGACCTGGGTGGTGGTAGTGGAGCAGCATTACCAGCCACAATGGTAAGTGTGACTTGATCCAAAGCACAATTGAATATGCTCACTTTATGTTTCCGTTGGTCAAGTTTCATAGAGACGTACACCTCACAACTTTCTTCTTCTATTCACATATTTCTCTCGTTTAATCTCTTCTTTGTGTAGACCGCCTTGCTTACTAATCTATTCACAGAAGCTGAGCTTGTATCCAATCCTGACGTAAACCCCGACTCGTTAAATATTCAGACAGAGCTCATGCTGGTAGCCTCAAATGCAATTCTGTCGTCCCTTTCTGAATCCCAACAGGATGTTGGTGTTCGACTTTCAACGAGGCTACTTCTTCCGTATGCTCGACCGGACGGTGATGTTCGTGTTACTGCAACGTTGTCCGAGACGTTGCAAAGACACGCTCCGCAATCAGATGCCGAGACCAAACAACTTTTAGGGTTGTGCCGACCACTTATTGAAAGGAAAAGCATTCGAATTTTAGATGGGTGTGTAGGCTTATGTCTTTCTCGTTATAGGTATTATATGGCAGATCAACGGCCAGGAGGGGCAATTCATTGGATGCTAAAGGGTGTTGAATTGGAAAGATTGATATACAGCACTAAAACAACATCTGACAATGATGATTCGAATCTATCAGTATCTGATTGGCAACATGTCCTTGCATCAGGATGTTGTGGAAAGTTCATAGTTGCAGATTGCCGAAAGACCTCCAAGGCCTTGTTGCGAGGGCTATTAGACAAGTCATCCAATGACTTGTCGCGTATCTTTCAAACAGCAAAAGAAATGGTAGCCTCGATCCGTGAAGACGAAATCTATGCCAGAACTATACCGGAGGTGAAACTTCTTTTTCACGTGCATGATATTGGCTGTGCGTACGTTGAAAAGAAAGGAAACGAGTCAGTGGCAAGCAGTATTGTTGCTTGTCTTGAAGAAATTACGGATATAGATGATGATGGTGTCGTTTCTGTTTTGGCACATCCGTCCATGTACAAAGATTTGCTGTCCTTAGCTCAAGTGATTTTGGCACAAGATGAAGATCGATATGAGGCTGGCGGATCTGATGAAATGTTCAAGTCTTCGTTTGATGTGAATGGTATACACATTCTATTACGTAGATTTACTCAAATCGTTTTGGAGGAGGGGAAAGATACGGAATCAACACGTGAAAGTCGACTTGCTCTGTGCTCTGGTTTACAGCGAGCGTTTGTATCTGAGAATGCACACTTGGCAACTAATAGATTTGCAGACTTATCCGGGTTTGTTTCCGTAAATGGAATTCGTTCTACGAAATTAGCTTCTTGTAGCCATGAAGAACAAGAACTAACCGTGGAATTGATGTTAGAACCATCGATGTAGGGTTTCTTGTAATGGACTATCATAACCCATGAATAATCAAAGCTGCTTGATTTTTGAAAGTTGCTTCTTGTAGCCAAGGAAACAAGAAGTATTTCGTGACTGTTAGCACCACAAACTCTTTTTTGACCATGCATTCAATCTTTTCGTACCTGCAGTCCTGAACTGATTAATATTGATTAAGTTTCAAATTTGGTACTTTCTCACGTACACACAACCTTTTCATCCATCACTTATCCGCTTCCCTTATCTTTCATTCCAATCCACAACCAAACACGAAAGGGAAAAATCGCTCAGTTTCAGAAGCCCATCTAGTTTGGATAATTTAACAATTATATCACTTTAGAGTATCCAACGTGTCAAACAAATCGTACGGTATTCTAGGATTTTTACGTACCACAGGATAATCACCACCACTATCTTTCCCCATTTTTCATGATATGTTCATCACTGTGGGTAGATCCTTATTTCTGTACTGTATTTCCCAAACCTTTTGAGTTTTTGTGATGCTGTGATAGTGATCACCACATGCAAGAAGACACTGTCAAAAAATTTCTTACTCATCATCTCCATCATGGTCTTTTTACTAAACTGGACTACCCTCTCGAGCAAGACACCATCGAACGTTATTTCAAGGAATAACCCTAGTATTTGGTCTTCATGCCGGAAATGACTCTCGTGGACCATCTCCAGGATAAGGCGAACATCTTCCATAGTCTAAATGCCTTGGTAGTGAATATCCGACGAGAACAAATGCATCTATTTTTTAATATTTTGAAATTTTGGTACATTGCAGGCACTACTGTAATTTCATTTTTATTTGTATATCTTAAAATATTGATTTTGTGTAGGGATCTCAGAAAGAATGCACAAAACCTTGAGACAACCCCGGGGTTTCCTGCCAGTTCGTACCCTCTCGTGTTCAAATTAAGACGGTTTGATGGCCAGACGCCTGAGCCTTTAGAAGTACTCGAACTCGCAGATTAGGCATTGAGTCAGATGAAACACCTGACGATCGTGATCCAATCATTCTAAAATCCAAAAAGATTTTTAGAATGCTTTCGAGAACCACAGGATCCCTCATCTCACTCTTTCAAGAACTTACGACGTAATCGGTTGGTTGTGGCTTAGTAAGATAAGCGCTCGACTTTGCACATTTGATCAGTCCAAAGTGGACCGTAAATCTCACTTAAGCGAATTAATTTCTTCCTTCCTAGCACCATGGATGGTCTGCGCTCTCTCTAGAGATAGACTGTGTCGTATCCATAATAATAAGGATCGACATAAAGGTTATTCGTTTTATACACATTTAAAGCTACTAACACCAATAATTTTCAAGATGCCATCAATGAATGGTTAAAAACATTCTTGACTTTCAAAGCAGAAGAAGCCTTACACAAGCACATTGAGAATCTCTTTAAAGATTTCCAATTGACTGCATGACAATTCTACTAACACCTTTGTATGTTGGTCAAATACTATGAACTGTTGCTGCACAACACAGGAGATATTTCCAAAGCCAAATTGAAAAATACAGTTTTCAAGGCAATACCTAAGGCATTTCAAGTCAAGTTTCAAGATGCAGACAAATACCTTTCCAAAGTGACCATAATACAATTAGTACAATATACAGACAATCTTTGTGCTGTCCACAATCCCAAGCCATCCCACGATACCAATGATTCTGACAATCAATCTTGCTGTTCTTGCAAGAAACAACATGGTGATAATCATTGATACAATTGCAACAACAGCAACCACAACGACTCTTCCTCATCCAACAACTCTTACTACCATGAAAAAAACCCATAACTGCAACATTTGTGGCAACTGTCCTTTTAATCAAAACAGTTCCCTTTCTCCTCAAGCCAAATCCCCTATTCACAGCACACACAAATGGCACAAGTGTTTTGAAAATCCAAAAGGTGATGATTATCATCCTGCTGATCGACAAACTGGCTGACATATGCCATCCAGAACCAATAGCAATAATTATGGAGGCAGGAACAATAATATTAATCACCAAGGAACCAGATACAACAGCACAATGCATGGTGAGAACCACCACATCAACCATTAGCATCAAAAACAAACTGTAACAACTGGGTCATCCAGTGGCATTGGTGAATCCAGTCAAGGTACAAGTAGCATTCTTCTAAGTAGTGGAGATGCCTACTTTACTGGTGCAGTGCCTTTTGCAGGCCAGTCAATGACACACATTTCACACATTCCTATTGAAGGATTACCACCTTTTGCAGGCAATAAAGGCAAGTTACCACTTCAGTCATTAACACAAATGCATGCTGCAATATTTCATCACTTACAGTGGTTAGGACTGAACAAATATTGCAACTCATTTGCAACACATGTCATTAAGAACCAATACAATCCATTAGAAAGACCCCCTGTCAGGACAGCATTTGAGTATAATTACACCTTAGAGGAGGACAACTTATTTGGGAGCTTTGACAACATGTCATCAACTGAGAAAACAATAAAGGCAGATATCTCCCCTACAACTATATTAATGTTAAAGTCAATTCAAAACCACAACTACAATACTAATTGCCCATTTTTTGCACTGGATAGCAGAGGAATGCACACTCTGATCAAAATCAGGTGCCTCCTGAGAGGAGTGACACCTATAACTTTGGCAAACTCCATTAAATGTTCAACCACTGCAGGCAAATTGCACACCTCACATATTGTGCAATTTCTAGACATTAAACTACCGGACTTCTTGAAATCCAGAACCATTTATAACAAAATAAATTGGCATCATTTTGGGAAGAACATTCTTATGAACAATGGGAATTGATATAAAGTTCAGTGACAATACATGCACATGGGACATGATCAGGTTCCCTATGAAACCTCTGGATCATTGAGCACCACACCAAATCACTGCCATGTTAATAGAAGCATTTGATGTGACAACAACATCCCAGAATTGTTCCAATCACAATCCATTCAAGATGCTAAGTATGCTACGGTGCCTACCAAAGAAGTAGCACAACAACAACCACACCTCAATCCCAAACAAAGTGATGATCTAGCCACCCATTTAGTACCACACAAATCTATTTTCAATGGCAAGCTTGAAAAATACTCTGGGGAAAAAGTTAAGCTGAAACTCAAACCAGATGCAGTTCCTTGATACTTTCTTCCATACCCAGTTCCCAGGTCACAAGTAGACATTCTTAAAAAAGAAGCTTTGAGACTTTGTCAAATTGGTGTCCTAGAAAGAACAGAATCATCCAAATGGGGCTCTCCCTAATCCATAGCACCAAAAAAGGACTCTACAATGTGATGGCTATATCTGACATGAGGTACTTGAATACCCAACTTATAAGACAAGTTTACCCCTTACCAAAAATACAAGATATATACTTACAAGGTGTACAAGGTGCAAGGGCTTTGAATTTTTCACTAAAATTGATATATCCATGCAATAATATACCTTTGAACTAGATGATGAATCCAAGAAATTATGCATTGTAACAAGCCCATTTGACAATTTCTGCTATAAAAGACTACCATTGGGATCTAAACAAAGTCCTGACATTGCCTAACAAATCATTGAGAGCATTCTCAATGACCTTGATGATATCAAAGTATACATTCAACATTGGCATTTTCTCCACAAAATGGGAATCCCACATCAAAACAGTTAGTGAAGTTCTGAAAGACTTGAAATTCACAGATTTACAGTTGAATGGGGCATCCAAGAAACTGATTTCTTAGGATATTGGATCACCCCCACTGGTTTAAAACCATGGAGAAAGAAAGTTGATACCATTTTGAAAATGAAGCCACCTACAAACATACCTCAAATTTATTCTTTTACAGGAGCTAAAAACTTCTATGATGACATGTAGTTGCATTGATCACACATACTCACTCCTTTAACAAAACTAACAGGCAAGAATGAAAAATTCCTGTGTGGCCCTGAACAACAAAAAACCTTTGATACCATGCAAGCACTATTAGTCAAGGACACCTTATTGCATTACCCAGATCCTTCCAAACCATTCCACATTGAAACTGAAAAAATTGATCTCCAAATTGGTGCTGTGATCAAGCAGGATGACAAACCTATAGCATAATATTCACTTAAACTCATGGATACTCAGCAATAGTATTCTACAGGTCAAAAAGAAATCCTAGCCATTGTCATGGTACTTAGTGAATTCTTAACTCTACTTTTATACCAACAACCAAAAAATCTAACCTTCCATGATGGATCCATCAAAATGGATCCATGATAATGGAGGTGAGTTTATTGGCCATGACAATTAACTAACATGAACATATAAGATGTTCAAACCACAACTGTTAAGAACCCACAGGCCAATGTAATTTGTGAACAAGTCCACCAAACTGTAGGCAATATTTTGTGGACTTTAACTCATGCTCATCTGCCCCAGAACATTGAACAAGCTAACCAAACGATAGATTCATGCTTGGCTACTGCTAATCATGCAGTTGGTGTTGCATTAATTGACGCCTCAACATGACTCCTAGAGCAGTAGAATTCAATAGAGACATGTTTTTAGATGTCCCTATCATCACCAACTTTGAACACCTCCATCAACACCATCAACATCTCATCAACAAGAACCTACAATGCCAAAACTCTCAAAGACAGACTTTTGATTACTAACCTAATCAAGAAAATATATATATATATATATATATTTGCCAACTATACTATTTCTCATTACAAGACTCAACAAGGTTTATCACATTGTGGAGGCAGAATGGAGTATCCATAATAAAGATCTAGAGGCAATCTGGATTAATGCCCCATACATTGCAAAAAAATTGTACCTTCTCCTAATTATGTCCGATTCACCTTTTTATAGGTTTAATCAACTGCTATTTAGATGGGCGTTCAAATGGCACCTCTCTGGAAAACCAAAAATATTTTTGGGGAAGTTATTACAAAAAGGGTTATTTTTGGGTCTCAAGGTCAAAAAGGCCAAACCTGACAATTTTGCCCACCAGTACAAATCACGTACATTTCTACATGGTGTGTACGCGATAATAAAAAATTAAGGGTTGGGGTTAACCCTTTATGTACAGTATGTAATAATGTTTGAGGTTATAGAAAAAGGTCAAGAAGGGCACAAAATGAACGTGTTTCAACAGTTGAACCCCTTTTTATTTTAAAATAGCTATTGTGTTATGTCAAAGAAATGCAGTCTTTGATGTACTGATCCATCTGTACATGTTCTTCTGTAATTGCAGCCATCAATTCTGCCTTATTTTTCAAAGCTGACATGGCCTTCCCATATTTGTATCCATACTTTAAGAGAAGACTAAGTTGCCCATTTGTAAGTGATGATATAACCATTGTTGTACAATCTTCAAATATCCTTTTCAAATATGCATTAACTTCTGGCATTGCCTTTTGTCTTTTCTTTTCATCCTCTACCAGCTTAGCCTTCTTCTTCTCTTTCTGTTCTGCTTCCTCTACTGCTTTCTTTTCAACATCATTAGACCTAGAGGTTCCTGACATTGCTACGTTTGTCATTGGTTATTGTGTGGTCAAAGTTTGACGTGGACGGAGAAAGAACATCTGGAGGGAGAAAGATCATGGTGGAGGGAGAAAAAACAAGGATATCCTGAACGTTAACGAGCAAGTACAAGTATAACCTTAACTTTAACCTTAATTTTTAAATTTTGGATCACGAAATCGAAAAGGCAAAATTGTGAGGTGGGCATTAATTCCAGACCGCCTCTACATGAAGGTTATTCCTTTTGTACACACATGTAAATTAACGGTAACTTAGAGCCGTTACTTCTATCCAATAAAGCCGTTGCAATAGAGCGCGCTAAATATTTCTAGTCCCGCATAAAATAGAATCCTCGAGAGATGTGTTATCTCACATCTCTCATATTTCATCCTTCACCTATTAAATACATTTTTATTTCTTCATCGACTACCTGGTACGATACATCTCACTGTACCAGGTACCAGGGTCCCATGTACCTGTACTTCTTGTATACTGGAACCTGATACCTGGTACGTCATTAATGTTAGCAGACACGTGCCTCTTTATTCTTGTAAACCCAGTACCAGAACAATGAGTACCAGGTACTATCTAAAAACTGCAAAATATCGTACCAGGTATTTCAGTTATTATTAATAATCATTGTGGTATAATTTTCCAAATTTTCTGCGAGAAAAGACAAGACTGAATATTCTATATAAGAATGAATATTATTTCATACGTAAATACCCTCAGAAATATAATTGACCGTTGACATTTGTGACAACATATATCTACTCGTTAGATGGACACACTTTTGTATTTTATAGAGTAGTACCTGTATATATTTTATTTTAAGATACACATTTTCCTGCCACTTCATGATTCTTACTTAGTCAGTAGGTACCAGGTACATTAGGACTATTCCGTACCAGTTGATAATATATATGCCAGGTAAAAATTCAAATGTACTAGTTAGGACCTACCTGGAGGTGCCTGGTACGAGCTTTGACAGTACAAGGAAATTTTACAACAGTTTTTAAACAAGAACAAGGAGAAATCTATCGACGAGCTGGCGTCTGTACTAATTTTTATGTATGATTAGTTTTATGTGGCAGTTAATTTACCGGTTCAGTTGGCTGAAAGATACTCTATCCAAGGTACAAGAAAACCATTACTGATACTGTACCTGGTACATTGCGTTATCCCAGCAAGCAATATTCCCTGCAAGATAATATAT
>WKLE02004670.1:0-27331 GCA_014885115.2 Asterionellopsis glacialis | reverse complement strand
GGGGGGGGGGGGGGGGTGTCAGAGTATGTGCTAGTCGGAGCTCGTACATTATACTTTGTGTGTTTATGTACACTGAAAAATCAGTACATTTTCAAATGTACAGATACTTTGAATAAAAAAATATGACACATGCATACATGGATACATATATACATACATACAACATACCTGGTAGTATGTTTTATACTGTATTTTATATAATACTATTATGTACATATAAATGCTTATCATGAGTTGTTTTTTTTAAGAGCATGCTAGGACAAAATATATATTGAACATAAAGTATTAGAGTATGAATATATTAAAATGTTAAAAATATTTTTTAGTCCTCTATGTAGCTGTCTACAGACCAGTTGTCACAAATTGGTCTACCTAATCCTGGAACAACTCTAGAATGCCACACCAAGCTTCTTCTTAGATTTTTTATGGAGTTGCATAAAAAAAATAAAAAATTGTGGTATGAATTAATGTTTTTAATGACTCTGACAATTAACAACAATATATGACAGACTCTTGTGCTCCTCATTGTACCTTTTCAAGAAAAGTTACAACTGCTAGGAGGAAGGCTTTGTCTATTAATGTGTACTTTTGTCTGTCTCTGATGTTCAACCAAAAAATTTCAATAGGAGTCAGATGGGAATTGGCATCAAGTACTGTGCATACAACCAAGTGATAACATGACACCACTACTATTTATATTCCTGATACTTGCATTAGCCAACACCCTCCTGGAAGACAAGTTCTACGTTCTAGGAATAGGTGGACCACCCCAGTACTGGGGTGTGACATTTCTAGTGCACTTAATCAAAGCCAGTAATTTTACTAGCTTTTTCTTCAAAAAATTCCAGCACAAGCTACTGACTTACAATGGAGTAAACTTGCACCATACTTGATTTACCCCAGAGGACAGACTCTTGGTCTCCCTATTGTAACTTTTTAAGAAAAGTTAGAGAGAGGTTTCCTCTGTTAATATTGGCTTCGACACATTTTCTGGGAATTGATGTCAATGAATGCATACAGGAGGAGTATATCATGCACATAGATGTCTGTTCAGTTTTGTCACAGAATGTGATTCCAAAAGAGAAGGTGGGCTATACTTAAAAAAAAAGGAATTATCACGTGCAAGATTTCACACAAAAAAATGATTTCTTATCTCCCAATTCAAGGCAGTTGGTTTTGAAAAAGGAAATGGGCTAATGCAATGCTACAATATTCAGGCAGACCCTGACCTTGGTCTTGGTACCATAGTAGCTATACAAATAGAATCCCTTGTACTTGTCCAGGTTGTGTGGAACAACTATTCCTTCCATGGGAGAATGGTACAATAGCCAAAGATCAACCTAAATATAAAATGTCCAAGTTGCATGAATTGAGAGCTGTTTTTGGGACTTACACCATATTATTGTTATGTGTTTGATGATATGCTGGAGTATTAAACAAGAGGGTAGAGGAAGACAAGAAATTATTGGCACAGAATAGATTGATACATAAAGGATACAAAACTGATGTGGGAGTGTTTATTGGTACTTGTGTTCATTATCCTATGTAAGCAATGTAGTATTGCTCCTAAGTTACACACACAACTGTTCATAAAGGGGTATTGATGAATACCAGAGAAATATGTTCACCCTCTCTCTAGAGAAATGACTTGAGACAGCACATGTATTAGACAAATTCAGTAGAAGCCATTGTTGGAGTTGAAATGAACAGTGTGATGGAATAATAAAGGTTTGGATTACAATGCAAGATTGAATGGTCTATCTTCGTCGCATTCCTTAGTAACTCTTGTTTAACGAAGGCTCTAAACCTAATCCAAAATGCCTAAACTATAGCGGCTTCCTATACTTTCTCACGTTTTTTCCTGTCAGTATAGTACACAGTAGAAACCAAATATTGAGGTCGAACCGCCGCATTTGCGCCACCTCTAGAGCAATATGTTTGAAATCGTGTAAATGAAAGGTCTACTGTATGATCGTCAACTAATGCTGTTTATTCTCTTTGTGCTGAATTGTTGTGACATGTATTTTGCTGCCCACAAACATCAAATTTGGGGAATGAAGAAAAATACGACACATATTTCTCAGCACATTTTTCATTGGTTCCATTACTAGGGTCTCAGATTCCCATTGGAATCTTTGCGACTAGGTTTCTTCTTGGTCTTTGATGAGACGTTAACAGCATTTTTGTCAAATTCTGCTGAAGTTTCTCCTGCACGAGATTTGGGTGGTAAAGATCCAAAAGCAAAGGGAAAAGGTTTATTGCTTTTGTTGTTCGCACCTTTCACAGCTTCGTTCTCGTAGTAGTTTTCCGGTACACCATCAAAAGTCTTTGAATGAGATGTAATAGTATTTTTCTTTGGTAGAGTGCCCAATTTGAAAGAGAAGGATGATGATGGTGACGATGGTTTCTTTTCATCAATGACAGGGACATCTTCTTCTTTGAAATTAGACTTATCAAAAGAGTTCGACTTCAAGGATGCAGGAGGTCGAAGATTAAACGAAGATAACTGCTGTTGTTGCTTTGGAATGACAGAGATAACACTTTTCTTCTCATCTTCTAACCCTGGGGGTGCTTCCTGTGGCGGTCTTGGAGTACTAGATTTGTTCGCGGAAATACGTTTGGGAAAAGTGCCCCTAATTAAATCTTCAAATTTGGCAGCCAAACCCAACACAATGTCTGTTGCAAGTTCTACCTTTTCTGCAGCTTCTTCTACAACAGCCTTAGCATCGTTGGCTGTTTTTTCAACTTTTTCTGGAATAGATTGGACAGTCTCTACTGTCACTTCCACTGTCTTTTGTGTCTTGTCCGCAACTGCCTTGACTTTGCCTGGAATAGCCTTGACAGTATTAATGGTGTTTTCTGCAGTAGTCTTGACATCCTTGGCCGTTTTTTGAACTTTACCAGGAATAGCCTTGACTTCGTCTACTGTATGCACGACCGATTGTTTAGTCCTATCTGCCGCAGCCTTCACTTCATCGATCTTCTTTTGAACTTGACCTGGGATAGCTTGTACAGTTTCTACTGTATGTTCTACAGTTTTCACTGTCTTATCACCCGCCGCCTTGACTTGTCCAGGAATAGACGTCACAGTTTCTACCGTCTTGTCGGCAACTGCCTTCACTTCATTCACCTTCTTTTGGACTTGTCCAGGAATGGATTGTACAGTTTCGACTGTGCCTTCAACTCTTTTTTTAGTTTCATCTGCCACAGATGTGATTTGTTCTGGTACCTTTGCCACAAATGATGCTGTTTCCAATATCTTGTCTTCGGCCTCCAAAATGTTCTTCTTCAGTTCCTCTTTTTTGACCTTCTTGCTTGATTTTCTCTTCAACATGGCAACCGCTTCAGGTTCTTCATCACCATTATCACTAGCAAAAAACATTGCCGCATCAGCAAGTTCAAGTGCTTCTAAAATTTGGCGATCTACATCATTGGCAGCAACACTATGAGTTACAGTTGCTTGATCTTCTTTGATGATGCTTTGGGCTGCTTTGTATGCCTTTTCGTATGCCTCATCAACTTCTTCTGTTTCGGCCTTGGTTGTAATTTCTTTGGTAATGGGAGGATTGTTTTCTTCTCTCTTCTTTTTGATTGCTTTTTCGTCACGAACACTCATAAAGAATTCTCCTGGTCCATCCGTATCTTCCGAATTGTACAAAAAGGACTTAGCAGCATTACGGCTATCAGTCAGCGTTCCTGGAACAAAGGATTCTACTCCATCATATTGAAACACATTCAAAATCAACAATGCAAGAGTACTTGCAAGAAAAGCAGGACTGTGATGATGTTTCATCGTTGTGTTTTGGTAGCTTACAGTATGTGTACCGTGACTCGTTTGTGACTTGACAACTGTTCTGGCTTCTCCTCCTCCTTCCGCTCTCAGAGTTTGCTTGCCTGATGCAACGTGTACTCGTACAGGTAGTGTTTTGTTCTTTGATTATTCTTGTGGTGGTGTTCCGAGGATTGCAACTCGTCATAAAAAGACATCATGCTTTTTCTACTTGTTTTAACGTGCCAGCTGTTGTTTTGCAGAGGGTTTCAAGCGCAAGCCGGGTAAGTAAGTCACCGTTGACCGTATCTTCTTCTGCTCCAAAGTACGGCAGTTGTACAGGTTCAAGATACTACTCGTAGTGTGGCTACGAAGATCTTGGGGAGACTACGGCCTGGCGTATCTTTTTTTTGAGACGACGGAGGAAAGATTTCATGTGCAACGAGCAACGATGCGACGATTGCTTTTCAATACGGATAAGAGACAGACAGACAGATCAATCTAAATCTAAAAAATCCTCTCAAGTTGAACTAAAAATTTAGTTACCAAAAAGTGAATGATGATTTCGATTGATTTTGTGAGTTGTGACATCTTTTTTGGATCTCTCTTTTTGGCTTATTTGTGCAGATCGTCTTAGGGCTTTATTGGCTTTGTTTGAGTAACTTTTTTGCACTGGCGTTTGTCCCTTTTTTCGATATTGATAATACCAACACACACAACAAGTGACAATGCTTTGCCGTAAATTATCGTTTCTATCTGTATTTTTAGTAGCTTGTTATACATCTGCTTTCGTTCCACAAGCTAGACTATCATCATCATTATTATCGCAACATCAGCGTCATGGTGGTAGTGTTGTTGCAATCGAAGCACAGGAAGACGAGGAAGCTAGTAGCACTGGTTCTTTAGAAATGGATCCTTTTGATAACTACGTTCCTGGATCTAGTGCGATGTTTGCTTATAAGGATACTGTTGTGGGCATTGGTGATGATTACGCCAAGGAGGGGGATGTTGTAACTGTCAAGTATGAAGGCAGATTATTATCAACGAACCAACAATTTGATTCTGGAACATTCTCTTTCAAAATGGGCGAAGGACGCGTCATTCCTGGTTGGGATGAAGGTTTGAAGGGTATGATTGTGGGTGGGAAGCGTACGATCAAAATTCCACCAAATTTAGCATATGGTGCTGCAGGTGCAGGTGATGGAACTATCCCACCTAACGCTGATTTAATTTTTGATTGTGAACTACAAAAGGTTGATAATGGTATAATTGCTGAAGCTATAGCTAATTTTGGACTTGGATTGAATGTACGAACAATCTCTCTTGTATTACTCATTCTCAGTATTATCTTACCCAGATTTGGAATTGGCGAGAAGGGATTAATTTAAATTTTAAACATTAAGTATAAAAGAACAGAATAGAACAGACCAACCAATTATTACATCACATCGAGATTCGCGTGTTGTTGCTACAACTGACGTCCCAACATTTCCTTGCATATCACGCATCACCTACTTGTTTCTACAAAAAGGATATTGCGGTCTTCTTTGAATAAGAGAGGTCCATACGACCCACTGAACAATCATCGTCCCGAGGCAGCTTCGATTGGCAAAGTAGATACAAGCAGTGGGGTATTCTTTGAAAAATTAGATTACATTTTAGCACGAAGCTTTGACATTTATGAAAAATATATGTGAAGCAGAGTCTGTCGTCAATCGCCGTATTATTGTATCGCCTTTTATTTTGTAAAAACCAAGATTCATTATTTGTAGAAAATCCTATAGAACGAGAAGCCGTCAACATTACCAGATCATTAGGCATATCCTCCACAAAAGGAACACGAAAGCATTGCTAGTTGTCAAGCGCACTATTCTCATTCTGATTTGTATACTCCAATAATTCATGCTGAAGGGCCTTTTTTTCTTCTGAATTCAGAAATGATGCTTCAATTGCGTTTGTAGCTAGCTAGAAAACTCAAAAAAGAAAGTTTCAAATAGTGAGTGCAGTAAACACCATTGTAATAATAATTTCCCACGATCCCAAAGACGCTTTTCTCCACACTTTCACATCATGTTTAGTATGTAGCTTACCTGTATGACATCACTTTGTGTGATTCCAGCATGTTCCGTTGTAGCGACAAAGTTTTCCGATATGTAGGACCCCCCAAAATAGGAAGGGTCATCTGAATTTACTGTAATACATAAACCTTCATCTAACATTTTTTTGATGGGATGGTCTTTCATGGAAGGAAACACTCCGAGCTTGATATTAGAAATAGGACAGACAGTTAGAGGTATCTTTTCCTCTTTTAATCTATGCAAGACCTTTGAATCATCAATGCACCGGACTCCATGGTCTATTCGTTCGACATGTAAACAATCAAGTGCGCTTGTAATGTACGATGGAGGACCTTCTTCTCCAGCGTGCGCAAGTACACGGAATCCCTCCTTACGAGCACAATCAAATATTGATGAAAATTTTTCGGGGGGGTTTCCTTTTTCACTAGAATCTAATCCAATGCCACTAATTTCATTTTTGTAGCGCAATGCCATTTCGAATGTACGCATGGCATCATCCACGGGTAAGTCACGAACAATGCACATAATCAATTTGAATGACATACCGTAATGATTTTGACCGTCCACTAATGCTCGGTGTATGCCATTCATAATAGTATCGAATGACACGTTACGTTTCAAATGTGGTTGCGGATCAAAGAATACTTCTGCATGTCGTACATTTTGTGAATGAGCTTTCGTCAGGTAATCCCACGTCAATTCATAAAAATCTTGTTCCTTTATCAAGACTGACATACCCTGATAATACAAATGAAGGAAGTCATCTAAATTTTGAAATTGATAGGCTTTGTGGATTTCATCAATGGATTTGTAATTTAATGCTACATTGTTGCGATTTGCGAGTTTCAATAACAATAATGGTTCAAGTGTCCCTTCCAGATGAACATGCAACTCCACCTTGGGCATATGTTTACAAAAATACCCCAAATTTGTATGGTTGCCGAGTCGTGTGGAGGGTTTTGTCTTTTTCCCGTTTACATTTTTGTCATTCATTTTTCGTTTAATGACCTTGACGATGTCGGCGACATAAGAAAACGAATTGTGAGATGATGGTACTCTTCAAAGTGTGTCAAAAGAGGAATGAATTACTAGAAAGAAGCGATCGTATTTACAATGGTTAAAAATTGCAGATAGAGCAAGTCCCAGAAAGCAAGTTCGAAAGTGACACTCGCCAATCACGATGTCTATTTTTTTCCCTTTTAGTTCACAGTCTTTTTTGTTTTTTGACAGGGTGGTTCTTTTTTTTCGAAAACCTGACACTCCCTCCAACAGACGGGTATCCAGGTCGTGCGGTATAATCGAGACTACGGAAAGTAGGACGTACATTATGTACAAGGTACCGGTTACTTTACTTGAAAAACGAGAACCCAAAAACCTTTAGGGAAACCCGGATTTTCTACCAGTATTTACTGTACTGTACTTGTACAGCTCGTAACAGGTACCTAGCCAACTGTACCGGTACTGTAGTCATACTCTAAATTGTAGGACTAAAAGTTACTGCAGTACGAGTACACAAGACCTATTTTTGAAAATATTAGTAGGACCTAATGGTACAACAGGTGCAAATACTTTTGCATTGATAGTTGCGATCAATGTCACTCTCTCATAATACATTCAGTGTGTAAAGGAACTAAAACTGAGTGTGCCTCGTATTATAATTTTTTTAATCAAGTAATGATGCACTATCAACTATCATCTGTAATAATACATATCTGGTACGCGACAAATAAAATAAAAGGTACAAGCATGAAAAGGGGTTACCAGGTAGTAAGTGGTGAAAAAAATGACTGTCTGTATGAGTAGATCTACCTACCGTGGCTAGTATGGTAATTTACTCGTACCTTTGTAATTTTTTAAAAAGAAGATTTTTAACTATGATGCTCCACTACCATGACTTTACGTTCATAGCACCCAAGGTGAGTTGTTTTTATTTTCCCACCGAACACAGCATTTGCGGCTCTTTGATAAAAATCTAGGAGTGTTTGAATTTTTTTGTTAGTATTTTTAATAAAGTACGAGCTCGTACATTATTTAATGTGGTTGTCAATGAGCTAGTATTTGCCTCCTTGTATGCCGTTTGTTTGCGATAAATAAAATTCTCTTGTCATTTATTCTTCTTCAAGGTCATGCTGTTTTGTTTTGTTTTGTTTTGTTTTGTTTTGTTGTTGGGGACTGGATTCCAGTAAGTTTTTTAAAAATATCTTCGTCTCAGGATGGCGACCTTAAATTGCTTTGTCATTCTAAATAATAATGCATGACGACGAAGATCCCAAGTTTGGCATTAAGCGAATAAGGAAGGTCATTGGCTTAGAATCTTGAGAGATTGTTTTTTTTTATGGTATCCATTCCGGTATTTTATTTTTTTACAGTCTAGATGTTTTTTTGCTCCAGCGATGCCGAAGGTGTGCGTGGCTCTGGTCATGTGGTGAAGAATAATTTTCATTAAGGTTAACTTATACACTTTCAATTTAAATATTACTCCTATAAACTATTTATTTCTAAGGAGTTTATGAATTGTATGTTAAACCTCCCAGTGAGTGCGCTGCCGCCTTGCAATCGTGCGTGTTCTATTTCTGCGACAGAAGTCGAAAAGAGCTGTACTTTTTTTGTTTCTCTTCTTTCTGCCGATTTCTGACGCCTTTCTTGATGTGTCTTATCGGCGCGTCACCAACTTTACAGGAGACATAGGCTAGGAAGTTCATTTCTCGTCGCCCACATCACTGTTCTTATCTCACCCTCTTTGGCGAGTGCCACTTTTCGAAGTTACTGCCAAGAGAAATGCATTTTAAATTTGTAGCTTCTACTTTATTCTTCTACATACTTCACAACTTATCCTAGAATATATAATAATAATATGGAAAAGGTATCAAAAGCTATAGCGTTCCAATGTTGTAGCAATAAAGTCTATAAGAAAGAGACCATGCAATGTCTCTCATGTACACGGATCGGTAACTTTCAGCGCAAATATACAAATCGATATCATATTATTTTTCTTCAGCGTCAACAGTATCATTCAACTATATCATCAAATAACCCTATAGCTCATTCGCAACATTCATATGAAGGACGAAGACATTGGCGTAACGACAGCCACAGCAACAAAAAACACGGTTGGCATAACTTTGGCTTGCCCACAAGACTTTTTCCTTTGCGAGCAAATACAACCTTGGTAGATCCTAATGCTGGTGACAAGAACAAAGACCCCAACAAGAAAGAAACGAGTCCTCTTGACAATGAACCGAAAACAGAAACAAAAAAGATTGCTACCACCTATACATTGCGGCGTATCATAGAATTGAGTAAGCCAGAAGCAAAGTTAATTAGTTTGGCTGCTGCAACACTTGGTATTACAAGTTCAGTTACTCTTTTGTTACCTACTGCCTCGGGACAAGTGATCGATTCAGCCATCCAGGCAGCACAGGGGACTGCCGGCGCCGATGCATTTTCTCCTACACTTGTAGCACTGGGATTATTCGGATTAGTTTCATTGGCTGGATCAGGTGTTTATGTTCGTTCACTCCTATTACAAAAAGCTGGTAATCGGATAGTTTCACGTACCAAACAACGTCTTTTCCAAGCCGTATTGACACAAGATGCTGCTTATTTTGATACCATTAAGAAGGGTGATATTCTATCACGTTTATCAACAGATTCACAACTAATTCAGGGTGCTGTCACGACACAAGCCATATCAGTTCTGCGTGGAATAGTAATGTCATTTGGTTCAACAGTAATGATGTTCCAAACATCAGCTACACTTGCGTTTGTAAGCTTGGGGACTTTACCACCGATGTTTGTAGCTGCCAGGACTGTTGGGCGGAAATTACGTGATAAGCAGGGTGAAGTCCAAAAACTTCACGGAAAGGCAACATCAACAGCCGAAGAAGTTATTGGTGGGATCAAGACTGTTACACAGTTTGTTGCCGAACGCCACGAACTAAAACGTTACTCACATGCAGTTGTTACGGCTCACGATGCAGCTATTCGAGCAGGCAAGACTCAAGCTATGTTTGATGGAGCTGTTCATGTGGGCGCCAATGGTGCTATCTTATGTGTTCTTGGATATGGTGGGACTCTTGTGTTAGATGGGACCATTTCTGCAGGTGATTTGACGGGCTTTTTAATGTACTCTTTGATTTTGGCAGGGAATGTAAGTGGACTGTCTGGAACGTATGCAGAAATGATGAAAGCAGTCGCAGCTGCAGATCGAATATTTGAAGTAATAGATCTGAAACCTCAAATTCGATCATGTTTAGTAGAAAGAATAAGGGACGACAGTGAAGGTGACGCTGCTGCTGCTGCTGTTGTCAGATCATCTACAACACTGCCTACCATTTCCAAATCAAATGCTCTTTCTGTGGAGTTCCGGAATATTAGTTTTTCATACCCGTCTCGCCCTGAAAAACAAATTATTGGTCCAGGCTTTACATTAACAATACGGCCAGGTGAACGAATTGCATTGGTGGGTGGATCTGGAAGTGGAAAATCTACATTAGCTGCTCTTTTGACCCGCCTTTATGATGTTGATCCCACCAAGTTTATTGCAAAAAGTAATGTTGGTACACGTACGTGCTCACCGAAAGATGACAGGAGTGGCGCGATCGGTATATTTGTGGATGGACATGATATTCGGCATTTAGATCCTGAAGATTTACGCCAAAGTGTTGGGATTGTATCACAAGAACCATTGTTGTTTGAGGGGACGATTGAAGATAATATACGTTATGGCAATCGTTCCGCTACGAAGGATGATGTGTTAGAGGCTGCACGTATTGCTCACGTTCTTGAATTTGCTAGTACATTTCCTGATGGTCTTCAAACAAAAGTTGGATCTCGTGGTGCCCAATTATCTGGAGGACAAAAACAAAGAGTTGCCATTGCACGGTGTTTTGTGAAAAATCCTCCTATCGTGGTTTTTGACGAAGGTAAATTATTTTATGCACTTTGTCTAGATCTCGGAACAATTTTGCCTTTTTGAATTTTGGTCATCTTACTATTTCTAACCACTACATATTTCAACTGTTTTTTTTTCAAATACCTATATTGATATTTTTACTGTATAGCAACCTCGGCGCTAGATGCTCAGAGTGAACATCATGTAAAGGAAGCTATTGATACTGTCATGAAAGGGAGGACTGTAATATCTATTGCTCATCGTTTGTCAACCATCCGAGGGGCTGATCGCATTGCTGTGTTACATGAAGGGTCCATAGCTGAAGTTGGTACGTATGATGAATTAGTTCAAAAAGAGGATGGTGCTTTCCGATCACTCATGGGTAGACAGCTTATGGGGATGGTGGGCAATGAATCATTTTAGAAAAAGTATGAAAGAACACGTTTTCGAAAACATTTTGATTTTGGTTATCTTGTGAAGGAATTCACGTTTTTCTTTTTTGGGCGGTGGGTGGGTCGCAAAGGACTAAAAAAATCTTGAAATAGTACAAGTCACTCACTCAAAACTAGTTTTTTCATGATTGTGAGAGATTTCTTAGTGGCTTTGTCCCATACGCAAAATATGCACATGACGGAATTTCGATTGTACCATCAGAATTCCCTCCTCTTTCTTCTGCTAGCTCCATAACCTTTGCTTTTAACAGACAACGTTGGTCAGGTGACATTTTCGTAACAGTTCCTTTCGTATTTGGTGATCCCAATGCAAACCTATCATAGAAAGCCTCACTCGATGGAACAGATATATATCGCTTTATAGGTCCAACAACATTGACATCTACAAAGCCTGCTTGTTCCATGATTGATTTCAATACAGGTGGTATACCTGTGATACGTTTAGGTTTAGACCCTTCTAGTAATTCTGGTGCAACTTGTTGTATGGCATCAGGAAATATCTGAAATGCTGGTGTTTCTTCTGCTTTACCCCAACTTGATATAACGACTTTACTTTTCCCATTATCCTTGAGACAACGGCAAATTTCTTCTAAGCCTTGAGGTACATTTTTGAAAAAAATTACAGAGAACGATCCCATTACATAATCAAATCGATTTGTCCATGTCGACGGCAATGTTTGTCCATCAGAAACGATACATTCAATATCTTGATTCAAAGCTATACTTTTTTCCTTGGTACGTTCTACCATGAACGGTGATACATCAGTTGCTGTTACTTTAAAGTTACATTTATTTTGTTGACTAGCATAAATTGAACCAACTCCAGTACCACAACCAATATCTAATAGCAACATTGGAGCATCTGATAATTGTTTGTCATCACCATCGTTCTTCTCATTTTTTTGTTTGATGTAAACATTAGCAGCTTCATGACAAAACGGTTGAAGCATTTCTTCTACAAATGATCCTGTAAAAGGCTCTACACGACTTTCATATTCAGCTACAATTGTCTTGTCCCATTCTGGCACTGGCAATTCACCATTATTATTAGTTTTAGCCATTTTCAATACCACTGTGTTCTTATTGAACTCGAAAGCAGCACAACAGGATAATTGTTGATGGAATTGAAATGATGGAAAGAAGATGAGGAAGCAAGCAATTTTTTTGGTAAAAAATAAAGTGGTCAACATTGACCATTGTTGACAGCAGACTTGAAAATTGCGTCCCTCTCTCTAGAGACTACGCAGAAACGTTGTGCTTGGGGCGGAGCTCACTCTCTAGCACAGCACATTGATTTGAACACTGGGGAGTGCGTGCAGTGCAAGAAAAAAATTGAAATATTCGAAAAAAATATTTTGCGGCGCGTCCGTGCACTCCCAGCGAATCTTTACCAGCCCTGTACTTCTAGAGATAATAATATACCCATTGTTCACAGGTCTCCACCTGACAATATTTTTGCTTCCAGTTCCAATAGAAATTGTCTGGAGTTCCGCCAAATAATGGGGTTGCAGATGCTTTTATGCTTCACAATTTTAGAAAGAATTATCGATCAAAGTCAGATTTATGCAACAGCCAAATTTCTAACGCTCAACTGTTTTCCATTACTATGCAATAGAAAACAAAATAATTGGGAAATGTTTTAGGAGGTACTGGTATTCATTATCAATGAAACCTTGTCATTTCTTCTAGTGTCGTTGTTGTTTCCAGAAAAGTAAAACCCAGTTTTAACAAATGAGAACAAATGAATGTATGTATACAATGCAAAAATTTTATTTCTTGACTGGTTATTTCTTGAATTAAGCCTTGGTTGGTTGTGTGGATTGGTTACCTTGTTCAACATCCTTAGAAGCTGTCGATGGTGGTGTTGCAGGTGCTGAAGCATTTTCATTCATCTTTACAAGAGTGTAAAGGAGAGATCCACCTAATACAGTGAAAATACCCAAGACTCCTAAAAGTGTGGCCTCGTTACCCCAAATGTAAAATGCCATCATTGATTGAGCAGCAGCCTTGGCTGTACCACTAATATTATGACTCAAAGGAGAAGTAGCCTTGATTTGAAGGACAGTTACAATTCCAATAGAGAAACCAAAGAATCCAGCAATGGTCATGGCAGACCAGAATGCAGTATTGGCGAGTTGGTTATCTAAAGATGCCAGAATAACCTCCCTCTCAAAGTGGAAAATAAGGGGAAGGAAGAGGAAGCAAGCGTTGATATTATTGTAGTAGGTAAGCTTCCAGTGATTGTCATCAACGACGGGAAGGATCTTCTTGGTGAAAATTGAGTTGAGAGAAACAAAGAGAGAAGAGCAGACACCGGCGATTGTTCCTCGAAGTGAAAAGTTGATTTCTCCGTGAGATCCCAAAAAGAAACCAATAATAACGATCCCGAGACAAGCAGTAGTCTTGCCGGACGTGTGGGCACCAAGAAGAGCACGTGTGAAAAAAACGTTGAACACAATCGTGAGACTCCTTGCTACGTTGTAAAACGAGACTTCGACCCATTTCAAGCATAGGTTGTTGAAGGTAATCATGCCAACAAAGATCAAACTAAGAGGAAAGACTCTTTTAGCGGCGGCAGTGGTGTATTCGGCCTTGGGGAACTGTGCGAAGAATGATGGCTTCTTTTCGATAGGTTTGGCTGGTTGAGAAACCGAAACTTCTTCAGTTTGAGCGACCTTGGAGTATGAAGTTTCTGATGCATCAATTGCGCGTTGACGCTCTCCAACGAGGCCTGCGACGTAACAGATGAGAGAGGTAATTACACATTGGTACCATGTAACAAACAAAGGAGCATCTATCGAAATGCCTTCGTTTGACATGAGGATTTTGTTCAAGTACACCATTGAAATGGATACGAACCAATACGTCACCACGACGGACGACACGTAGATAACATTTTCAGATACCATTTTGAAAGTTGATTTTGCGAAACGATAATGGATCGGTGATGGAAGAAGACTGTTTCGTTCGTTACTTGTGTGTAACAATGCACGAGAGGGAAAGTGAGAACTTTGCAGAAAATTCAAATGCCGTTCTGTGCCTCCCAACAAAAATGAAATGTCTCAATTTCATACGTGTGGACTACCTGGTACCTGGTACCAGGTAAATATGTGTGACCGGCGAAAGCCTGGTATTTTTTGATATGTTGTGAGACATGGTCATCAATTTCTCTCTGAATAAAGATGACTGTGCCATGTCTGTCCATACCTCCAGAAATTTTAGAGTAAACGCACCTGGTACGCATGGAAAGTCAGTCGTCGCGTCGTCAGAAGCAGGTTAAAGTTCCATCGTCTGTACCTGGTACCAGTGCTAGTACCAGGTATCCACTCCACGCAATTCCAAGAATCGTGCCGATTCCCTAACGCTGCCTTGTCCCGTTCGAGCGGGAAGCTGGTGACAAAGAGTAAGACAATAAGACAAGAAATTGTGCAAAGAAGACTGAATAGAGTTGGGGTTGTAAAAGGATTCTAATAATATTACGAGTAGTATATTACATACCCCAGACTTGAGCAAATTTTCGAAAGATTTTTGGAATATTTATTTTCTTGATGTCTTCTTGTGACTCCCAGACACAATGCGGACCGAAATGGCGAAGTCCATTTGAGGTTTGGAATTGCACACAACATTTGCATATTTATTATGTAGATGGTGTCACCAGACTCCCACAAGAAGGGGAACAGTGTGTGAGAAAAAAATGATGAAAACTCACTAGTTTATGATTCTTCCTGAAGATTTGGACAATTGTCAGATATTTGATAAACATGTTGAGCTGTTAAGCACAACTATTCTGATATGTTGGAAGATTTTATGAGACTTGCAGCTTTGGAAGTTGGGGATGCTCTATAAACAGCAATTGGATGATCATGAGGAAGATCTTTTAATGAAAGGAAACAGTTGCAAATTCTAAGTACTGCATAAACAACACAATGAAGAGAATCAGTGTTGTTTTTGGAATATGTTTTGGTTTCACCTTTGATTCCATTTTTTTGGAATTGCCATGTGAGTTGAACACAAGTGGTTTGTAGATGAAGGGGTTGCTTTGAAGCCTGAGTAAGATGATGACCATTTGTGCCAAAGAAAACCATATCTTTGTAGATGAAAGCTCAAGTTTTGTTGGTGATAGTTTTTTGATGTTTTGGGTAGGAATAGAATTGGTTGGGTCAAACCCTTTTGGATATGCGGATCCCAGTGAATTTGCCAACAACATTCCAATCAGCTATAGCAGAGACAAGGGAGTGAGGTTGAGAAGGTTTGGATTTTAATACAAGGTATTCAATCATCTGTTTGGTGACCAGATTCTGATGATTAACTTGGCTTTCCCATTGTTCTTGTTCAGTAAGAAGTTGCTTGAGTTCCTGACACATTGAGCCTGTGGTATCATTGCAAGGATCCTGTAAACTTGGTTTATGATTGGTTGAAAGTTTTGCCGCACAATGGAGATAATGCTTTGCAGTATCTGTGCAAATACTGCAATTGGCAAGGCTGTTGCCTTGTAAAAGGTCAACTATATAAGAGGCCATGATAGCATTGCGGGCCTCTATACATTGGTGATTGGAGTACCATTGGTAGAATAGTTTAGGGTAGGTAGTGTACATTGTGTGAATTGCACCATGTTTTGAAGTGAGACATGCAATTTTGATGTGTCTAATCATTAGAGGTTCCATTGAGATATCTACTTGACCCATAGACAACACTGAGTGAATTTGTGAGAGAAGCTTGGCACTCGGATGGTATTGATTACATTATGCTAATTAGGGGTTCAGGTGGAATAGAGTTTGCAGATGAGCAAGAGGGTTAGAGTGTTCATATATGTGGTAAATATTGTCAGCATCATTTTGTTCTCCAGGAATATAATTTGTATTGGTACTGAATATTGGGTTATGCATCATAATTAGGGACAGAATGGTTGATAATGCTTTAGCTGTACATGAACCTTTTGCAGCTTTGTCTGTCCAACTTTAAGTTGCTTTGTTGTCAACTTGTTGGAAAAGACATGGATGAGGTGGGTTCTTGTTGGTGAGTAGTTTTAAGGCTACTTATGTACCTGAAAGCCTATTATTAAATTTGCAAATTTAAGGCAATTGGTGTCAATTATGTCAGTGCTTTTGGTAGTTAACAACTTGAGAGTATGATGGTGTGTATTTTGGGGCCATTGGATATGGAAGTAGAACTGCAGGTTGTAAAAAAACTGCCTCCGCCAGAGAAACATGCATCACCTATTTGTATGTATGTTGGGTCTCTAAGGATGAAATGTGCAATTGGTATTTGCCATTCAATATGTTCAGATTTTAAAATAGTGATGAGGGCAGCAATTATCTTGTGTGAAATGGAGTCATAGTATTATGAAGTTTTTGATTGCCATAAAAGTTTTGCTGCTGTTGGATCTCTTCCTGTGAGGTGTAGGTGTTTTTGATGAGAATTATCAATCCAATCATCATTTGAATTTGAAAGGAGATTGGCAAACTGTCCATCTAAGGTCTGTTTGCATAAAAAAATTTGTTTAAGATGTTTGGCATTGTGTGCTAGGCATCTCTTGAGTTGGTCATATAATGAAAGGAATAGGATTTTTGTCCAAGGGCATAGTAAAGTAGCATCAATGAGGATGCCTAATAATTTTGCTTGTTCAAGGACTGTTCTGGAATGACAATTGCAATGGTATGGACGTAGATATTGAAGGAGTTTTTTTCTGTTTTTCCTGTGGATAAGATACCATAAGTGTCCTACCGTTTCATTGTCATTGAGATTTTCTCGACGTAACATGCGTAACTATCAACAGATAAGTTTGCTATAGTAGGGATCAGCTTTTAGCTGACAATAGGGAAAGGGAGACACTTGCGTATGGGGCGAGTGACGAGGTCAATTTCCCTCCTCAGGAAAGTCTCTAGCCCATCAAGAACTAGTCAAGAACTACAGGTAGGCCAAGAGCAGGTGAATTCTCAAAAGAGACCTCTACTTCTAGGTAGAACTGATACCTGTAGGACTAGTACCAATATCCCGTACCGTATGTACATATCCCTATCAAATACATATAAATTTTACAGCAATTCATACTGAATGTCGGAATTCATGGGCCAGACATTATACACTATTGTACATCTAATCCCATACAAGACCCGAAATAATCGCTAATTCGTCAATTTTTCCTAAACACCTGAGCTAAAAATGTAAAATAATATATAAAGTACTTGTAGTATTGACGATTGAACCAGGTAGTACCTGGTTCACCAAATGGTACATTTCTACAGCAAGTACAATAAAATCAATCAATAAAGCTCTGCCACTCAACGCTTAACAGCATATGAAAATCTACCTTATGTACTTCTATACCAGTTGTAATAACGTTATCTAGAAGAATAGACGAATGATCATGAGTTTAGGATCGACAAAAATAACGTTTTGTGGAAATGTATACCTATATAGGGTTTGTCAAATCTTATAGAAACCCAATACTTGTCCTAGACAGTATGTAAGCTTGTAACCGCCGTGGGTGCGTTGAGGAAGAAAAATTTCAAAAAATCACGTTCGCCTGTCGACATTTGAGTCTTCTGAAGGTTTTTAGAAAGAAAAAGTGCGTTGAATCAGAAAATCCAATCCCATCAACAAGGTTTCAAGTAAAACAAACATACAACCAAAATTTCGCTTATCGTCCTACATCAATGCAAAAATAGTGGATAAGAAAACACGAACGAAAGAGAAACAAGAAATAAGTTTTGAACGTGATTAATTTATCACTTTAAACTAAACATCGATTGCTGAGATAGCAGAAAGATAACACCAAATTTAACAACCATGGCACCTGTTCTAGGAGAGGTATCAGAAAATGGATCGAATGCTTTCGAAGGCTCTGTTCTTTCGACCATCGTAAAGGATGACAGTGAACCTTGTCCGGACTCTCCTCTCTCAATTTCAACAAATGGTTCAGCAAAAGAAAATGGCAGGAAATCAAAGAACGCCCTGTCTGCATTAGGTCTTACTCTGAAAGGAAATAAAACAAACATAATCACCAAAACCAATCCATTCAAGGGACTGCAGTCCATTTCCCCATTCGCTTCAGATGAATCAGATATTTCTTTTTCATCTGCCTCGCTGTATACTTCCACCGAGGCGAAATCTGCATCGACTCCCCTTTATGAGTACGACGAAAATTCCTCTATCAACTCCGATGAATCGGCTCAGGAACAACTGAAAAAGGCTCGTGCGCAAATGGATTTGCTCAAAGAAGTTATCCGCGAGAAAGATGAACATATAGCACAGCTTCAGGGTCAATTACGTCGTGCAACAGCATCCAAATGTGATCTTGTTGTGGCATGTACAGAAATCGAACGACAAAAAGAACTCGTCGAAAAGCAAGGGGAATTTGACGTGAAAGAAATCCAAAAAATGAACAAATTGCTTTTGGAACAACAAGCCACTATGGAGTGTGATTTTATTAATGAAATTGCTAAACTCACTGAAAGAATTCGTGAGATGCAATCAACACACAAACAGCAGCTTCGAGAAAAGGAATTCGAAGTCGTCAAGGCAGAAGAACAACTTCGACGTCTTGAAATTGCTGATTCCTCAGGCCATGCATTGAAGACTAAAAGGGAAATCTGGAACAATGAAAAGCACAAGAAGATCATGATAGCTAAAATATCCAGTTCGTCATTAATCTGAGGTTTACCGCCAGGGGGCAATTGTGTAGTCTACATAAATTATTAGCAAGTGCATAGACCAAGAATCCTCACACAATATTTTGTTATGTGCTTGACTATTTTCTATACTCTTTGGAAATATTTTTCCTGCGTATCCTAGTGTATCAGAGGGAAATGTCACATGCAGCTGATTGAATTATTACGTCTCTTGCTATTGAACAATACGATAGAAGCACGATAGAAACTTTTTACAAGAAATAACAACTGACAGTGATTCAGCTATTTGATTATTTTTTAGTTCACGCCCTCGAAATCGATGTTGTCGATGTCTATCATGATTTTTTTGCGTTGAGCATCGGAACGGAAGCAAACACTCAAAGAATCCATGCCAGCTATGTTCCAAGTAACCGAGCCAGTATACCAATTGTTACTATTTACAAAGTCAACTCCACTATCGTACCTATAAAGTTCAGTCAAGGCAGATTCCTCCCCCCACCTTATACTCGAGGAAGAAACCTTCCCCAGTTTTCATACTATTAGGCTGGTACTCAAATTCAACTTTATCAGAAGAATAAGTCAAGACATTCAAATCGTATGCACAAGCTCTGCTACCCGTACCAATTTTACGAATCTGCAAACTAGATGTTCCTTCAAGAGCATTTGAAGCCTGGGATATAATGGTGACATGCCTTCCTCCATCGATAAAATTTCCAGTTCCATTTTCGAATCCTTCAAAAAAGATCAAATTTGAAACCGGTGGAGAAGGTGGAGTAACAGGTGTTCCATCAAGCAACATTCCGACAACTACGGGATCATAGTCTGACGATCTCAAAGCATCTGGAACGTAAACACTATTAACACAAGATGTACGATTAAAAGAAGCCTCAGCTGCATCTTGAACACAGTCATTCTAGTCTAAAAGAGGAATCTCATCGGCATTGACATGCCATTCGCTGAAACCAGTAATCTGGCTCAAGAGCGCACTGTTGGCGAGTGCATAATCAAGATATCCAATCTGACCATGTATGAAATAAAACGTGAAGACGGCCGCCACTTTTGAAACAACACGCAAACAAATATACCTAGCTTTTACAGTTCGCATATCGCACAACTTATGACATTGCTGGGTCTCAAAGTCGCATGCCACGAATGCTTTCATGTACATTAAATTGAAACCAAAAGAAGTGCCCAAGAAAAAGTGAAATAATTTATATTTTTTGAGGTTCTACAATGTGTATCCAGTCGTCATATTTTTCATTTAATCTTGAATCTGTACCCATTTGAAGATCTAACAATATTTTATACAACGATTCTGTTAGTACAGCTTGAAGTCGAATAGCCTTTAATCCACCCTTAAAATAATTCCCCACGGGTGAACTGTAAATGCAGAATGTACTTTGAGAACTGGGTTTGACACCTAAATCTTCACCACTACCAAATAGTAAAGGTCTTAGGTATAATGCGCCTTTTTGATGTGGTGGTACCCATTTAGCATTGGCACGAACCACAGCATCAGCAGCATGAAGAAATGTTTGCACAGATACGGGAGGTAACAAAATTCGATCTGCACCATTTAACATTCGTAAAGCATTTTGCTCTGGTCGAAACAAAGCGATTGATCCATCTGCACGACGAAAGGCCTTCAATCCTTCAAATAAGCCTTGTCCGTAATTTAAAACTGTACAAGTTGGATGTAACGGTAGAGGTCCAAGAGGTACTAAACAATCTTTTGTATTTGTTGAATATAAGTTGTCCTTGATATCATTATCAGAATCGCTTACTACATTGACATTGTTGAGCCACATGTAATCAGTCCTTACTCCATTCAAACTGAATGAAAAGGAATCCCATGGAATGTTTGGGTCAGGGTCGGGATGATGAAATTTCGGATTTACTGGTGCTGAATTCTTGGTTGCTACCAATGTTTTTGGAATGGCAAGCAATTGTACAGCAATAGTGAAAAGAATGTCTGTACGATAGAATATCTTCATGCTTAATTCGTTTTTTTTTTCGTCGTTATTGTTGTTTTGAAAACAAATATTGGAATACTGTGAAGTATTGTTCAATGTTCAAGCTACGCAGTATCTAAAATGGTAGATTCGCGTTATCTCTATAGAGAGGCACGTTTAGTTCTTCTCTGTCAGATTGTGTCTGAATACAGTCTAAACCGCAATGCACACTCGGATATCGGAAGATCCATAAAAGATCCATAGAAGAAGCGCTGTTTTCGCCTTTTCCCGATTGCACACAATCAATGCATTGGTAGAAAAGATGGCGTTTATGGTTATCCCTGCAGGGGTTCGGGTTGTTGAGTGGTTGTTGTATGCGGTTGGTTGACAGACAAAAAGAAAAGAGAAGGGGCCAAACATGCGTTTCTGCGCGATTCACAAGTGGACAATCGTGCAATACGCCACCGGTATCGAAGAAAGACAGCTATCAAAAAATGCGTACCTGGGGTACCAGGGAAACCCTTGTCATTCAGGCTGTGCTGTCTTGTATGTGTGGTGGCAGTTTTGGGATAGTTAGCCAATCTGCGATCGTACGGCAGACTGACTGTTGACCGCTTTGCTGTTTCATTCATTCATTTCGATATAATAAAAAAATAATAATAAAAATATCCGGTCTGTTTTAACAGCTTTTCTGGAAATTCTCCCAGACAAGACAAGCATGTTTGGATTTCTCTCGTACCCGTTAGGCCAACATTATGATCAATTCATGACTACTGATTGTCTGTTGGCAAATAATGATGATTACGATGCCAACTACTACTTTATCATCGCTGCGGCCATTTCTTCGAATAGGCTCCCTCCCTGGTCGATACATCAAACTAAGCCTTAAAACTCCTACAGCATGTATTCGACCTTCCGTGAAGACGACTCGACGATCTTTCGGTTTGAAAGCAAAAGAACCTCTCTCTTCAATGCTATCCATGCAAAATGACTTTACTGTTCCTAGCGTTCCGGATAGAATAGAACTCAAGACTGGGCAGCGTTTAGTAACAATTGGGGATGTCCATGGTGATTTGGATCAATTGAAAAACTTTTTATATGTTGCAGGAGTTGCTGATTCTGATGGGAATTGGATTGGTGGGGATACCATTTGTGTCCAATGCGGAGATATACTGGATCGAGGAGATAAGGAATTATCATGTTTTCGGTTACTAGCAGATTTGGCGAGACAGGCACACGATGCTGGTGGTGCTCTTGCTGTCCTGTATGGCAATCATGAAACCATGAATGTAGAAGGTTTGTTTCAGTACGCATGGGATCAGGGCAATGCTGAATTTGAAGAAGAAATGGGTCGCACACTAGATTCTTTACTCACCAATAGATGGAGATTACAATTCGCAGGAAATCAGCCAGCACGCTGGGCGGCTATGGAACCTGGAGGAATATTGGCTCAACCTCTCCTGACAAGTATGAAAGTTGCTATCATTGTGGGGAAAAGCGTCATGGTGCACGGCGGTCTTACCATGAAACATCTTGATTACTACGGGGGCATCGAGGGAATGAATAAAGCTGCCAGAGACTGGGTACAAGAAGCTCAACATGGCGACAACAACAATCTTGGACAATATGAAACCATAGAAGAAGTAATACAAGCGGCCCAAGCTCGTGCAATGTCAATTTCAAAGAGTATGCCAAAATGCTTAGGGGGGAAAGGTGGAGAATCTGCACCTGTATGGCTTCGACTATATTCCTACCCAGCTGACAAATCGCCCCAAAACCCTGAAGCTCAAAATGCGCTAGGTAAGGCAATTCCAAAATGATTTCATCTAAAAATGGTAAAAAAATAACGTTCGTTCATGTGTAGACGAGAACTCACTATTTTTGCTTCTCGTTCTCCATTTTTAGATACTGTTCTGTCTGAATTAGATGCTGACCGAATGGTCATGGGTCACACCCCTCAGAGTCGTATCAATGCCGCCCTGAACAATAAGGCATGGAGAATAGACGTAGGCGCCTCCAAAGGTATGATGGGCGGAAAAGTCGAAGTGCTTGAAGTGATTAAAAATGAAGATGGATCAGAGGAAGTTTCTGTGTTGACAGATTCCAATCGAATTCCTGCTCATGAACGCCAAAACAGTTGAAAACCGCTCTCTTTCCCTTGGAACTATGAAATAGTCGTGTCTCCTATGTAAGCAACTCACTACGCAGTTTCTTCTTCAGTCTTAATAAGTTTCAATATAATATACCTATGTTTTTTACAGTTTTTTGGAATACCGCTCTCTGCTCGAACCAATATGGTTTGAATCGAGTGTTATGTGTAAGCTACTGCAGCAACAACCATATTTTAAAAAAATAGAACGTGATCAATATAAATATATTGTTTCAATTGACTCTTTAGTACAGGAAGATAGGCATGGTCTTGGAAAAAAACACTTCATTTGCTGAAAGCCAAAGGAAGTTAAAAAATACATCAGAAATTCGAAAGTTCGATATCGCGGACAGATGCATTCTTTGACAACAGGCTACAAGTGTCCGTACGCCGCTCGTCAACGTATGATGAGCACTGACGATCGACACTTAAATACAAACATCTGAACAAATCTACCTGCCGAATCTTTTTCTCGTGAAAGCACGCCTTCGAAACCATACTTTCTAGACGAGAGCGAATGTCAAGTGTCAACAAAAGTATATAGTACAAGAATTTGACAAAAGAACTCCCTTTTTACCACCTCTCTCTGAAGAACACTTTATCATACAGTGGAACTTGCGTCTTCTTGCTTTAACAAAAATCACCGATAGATACAACGATGCAAATTAACTGGATTGTGGCATTCGCATTGTTCCCAGTCCAACTGGAGGCTTTTGCACCTCAGCAGCATTCGTTACCAATCGACGTAGGAACATTGAAGCAGATGAAACCCTCTTCTCGCCGCCCAGCTTTGTCATTCATTCATCATGATGATCATGCTACGCCAAGGACGATGACCACAGTCCCCATGACACTTTACGCCAGGATGCAGCAGAAGCCAGGTGGTGACAAAATCTCTTCAAAACGACGTAAGCAATTGGGAATTGCCGATGATGAAGATGAATATGATTTAGGTTACGCACTTGAACAAAATACAGATGATCTTATTTCAAAAATTGTTGCCGGGTCCTTCATTCTCGTCATTATTGCCTTATTAGTTGTGGGTGTCGTCGTGCCGTCCTTAACTGATTATGGCGAGGGTGTTTGTAATCCAATTCAAAATGCGGGAAGATGCTGAGAAATATCTTTTATATTGCCCTATGGTTGGGAGAAATAAAGAATATTTTGAGACCAACACCAAATCTAGGAATTTCGAAAGCATGCTTGACTGCACTTGGTTACCTCTAGAGCAAAGCTATATAACTGCATCATCTTTTACTATAAAAAAATTGTTTAACATTTTAGAAAAATAACACGACAACGAAACATGCGTGTTTCACCATGTCAAAACCGGTTTTCTTTTACATCATTCCAACCCACAAACATCCAAATTAGTTAGAGCACCTCCGTAAATATCTTTTGATTTGACCTTTTGACGTCGTTCTAAGAATTCAGGATACCCATCAAAATCATTCAGTTGTGTACTTGTCATGCGATTGCCATGTAAGTTCAAGTCAATAACGGGTGTATCTGCAAATAGTGATCGTGGCAAAGGCTGTGGATTTGATGCCGAATATACAACACCATTAGTGACGTGAATGTTGTTGTTCTTTAGTGACAACACTTTTAATTTTTTCAATGTTCCGATAGAATCTGGTAATGATACAATAGCATTATTATCCAAATTCAATTCTGTCAAGGCAATTAAATTAGATATCTCAACTGGTATAGCAGCAAGATTATTTCCCGATAAATCAATTTTTTCCAATTTACGTAATTTGACGCTCACGACTTGACGTGGTATAGATGACAAATGATTACGATCAAGTTTAAGTTGTTTCAATGATGGTGGTAATTCTGGTACGATATTTGAAGAATTGGTTGCGCTTGTCGTCTTTTGGGGGGATAGAGTACTTTTAGCACCATTTTGAGTTGAAACTGGTTTACCGATTAAATTCCCACCTGCCGACAAGGTTTGTAATTTTGATAATCCAGAAATACAATCTAATGTTCCAGCCGTAAGTTTGTTATCATCACAATTCAATGATTTGAGTGCTGTCAGACGAGAAAGATGAGATCCTAGGTTCTTTAAATTATTTTTAGAAACATCAAGAGTTCGTAAATTTGGAATTCTTTCAGATATTAGAAAGAAAAGGATAGAGCAAAGAGATATCTTAGTTTTAAAATCGAGAAAAGATTTCTGCTGCAACAAGGCTACTGCATCCCTAAAAAGAATACTTACTGAAAGACTTGCTCTGGTATAACATCAAGTTTATGTTCTGTTAAAGAGAGAACTCCAGTTTTCTTGGCACTCTCTAGTTTCTTTTTAATTGAAGAACAAACAAACAACAAAAGACAAGCAATTAGCTTTGAGATTCAAGTGTCAAGTACTAAAAAACAGGTTACTGATGACGAACAAAAGACTCTCGAGATCCCATCTCGACTGCACGTAATGCAGTCGATCTTGTCGGCGTACCTGTACTACAACCTTCTTTCCTGTTCGATTGGTCGGTTGAGACCCTGCGTTTCCCATGGTGGATTATACAATATTCAACAGCAAGTGAATCAAGCAAGAGTTAGACAAGATGATTCCTCTGTCCGTTGTTATCGTCATCGCGCCGCACAGAACAGACACAAGATACAAGAGAAGTCCGCTCTCCCTAGAGAGAGATCAGGAACGAACAACAAGATTTGTATAGCGAAAGATCAGGACGGGTACAGAGAGGTGCTATATAAAATATAAAATGACAAGGAGTGGTTAAGGTACATTAGGTACGAATGGTACCAGGTACCAGGTACCAGGTACAGTACCTGGTACATGGTTCTGTCACCAATCAGCCCAGCGCAGACTAGGACTCCTCCTCGTACATTTATTATTATATTATATATCATGCTACATATGTAATTTATATATTTCTAAACTACATTCTATTATATATATGTGTATCCATAAGAACAGAAGAAGCCCAACAAGCTTGTAAGAATGCACTTACCCATAATTACCCGGTACAGTACCTAGTAAAGAACGAAATATCCTAACTTATCATAAATCATAACGTACATACAAAAATCTCCGGTAAAAAATGGCCGGGAAATTTACACATGAACAAGAACTAGCCGTTGCAATCTAAATCTCACTTTTTGACACAGCCATATATCCATTGCTCTAGGACTACCTCTCTACAAACAGTATATGCTGCTACCAGGTATCCTATTTTCTACGTCTAGGCAGAGCTGCACTAAGCGTTTTCTTGTTGGTGGAGTGATTCATTTGTGTATTTGAATGCTCTTTGCAAACGGATATCGCTAGAAATAATATTGCAGCAAAAAGGTTCCACTACAAGAGATACGAAGAGAACTTCTTGACGGCAGCTAGCACCGCCGATCAGCAATTGACGTGTCATCCATTCATTCCAACAGGCAGTCAGGCAGGCAATAGCTTCTATATTTATTGTTAGGCCACTTCATTGAATTTTAAAAGCCAGTTTCGAGAAGAAAAAAAAACAATAAAAAAGCCATGATGATGGAAACAAACAACATTTCAATCCAAGATCTTGATCGCATGAGCCGCAAGGAACTTCAAGCTTTAGCAAAACAATTTGGTTTGAAAGCTAATATGAAATCTAAACTGTTACGTGATCATCTTCAACAAGCGTTGTCGCCATTTTCATCGTCTCCTTCTTGTAACAATGCCAATGCATCAGAGGAAAGTTCAAAAGAAAAAGGAACCGAAAAAGACGACCAAGAAGAAGTATTATTACCAAATGCTTCATCTCCTCTTCAAAATAATGAGTTTATCAAAACAACACAGTCTTCATCAAGGGAAATAACCCATCCAAATGGAAAAGAATTTTTGGAGCAGCAGCGGCAACTTCAACAAAAAACACAACAACACGAGAAGGAAAACGAAAGCAATAAGGAAAATTCAAATCTTATTATTGGTACCAAAGCCACTGTAGACTTGGCAGAGACTGTTATTGAAAATCAAAAGAATTATGGAAATACTGAGCCAGGTATGTCTGATTTCTCAAATGACGACGAAGAAAACAAAAGTGATATTTTAACTCTTGATGATGTAGCCAAGAATGAAACCCACGATATTCCTGAGGTTGCAGAAAGAGAGATATTTGTTGAACAGCAAGAAATTATAAATTCAGCAAGGGAAGGCCTTGATTTCAGTGTCATCGATAATAGATATGACGATGATAATCCTGAGTTTGACGGAAAATCATCTACAGGAATTGTTAAGGACGACACGGAAGTACACGTCGTCGAAACAGGACAGAGTGTGACATCAGGAGACAAAAACGGTGATTCTTCAGCTAGTCAGGGGACTAGCAATATTAACTGTCCTGAAACTCTCGAGAGTGAAACTGAGATGTCAACAGATGTCGGAAGCGTCTGCAGCACAGAAAAGAAGACAAATA
>WKLE02004667.1:0-30416 GCA_014885115.2 Asterionellopsis glacialis | reverse complement strand
CAATTGAAAAGCTATATTTTTTTTTACTTTGGACTAAGGTATGAGTCAATTCACACCGCCAAATGAACCCTGCCCAGAAAGAGGGGTATTGCCTGTCTGTCTATCTGTACGAGCTCGTTCAGCACCGCTCCTCCGCAGCGCTGACACGAAAGGGAAAAGCTCAAATTGAAATTTCTCAGGCGCCGGTATCGTAAACTAGTTGACTGCCTGATTTTCTTTTTTACATTTATCACAGTTCTGTGGAATGACAGAAGCAAGAGACTGAGACGGCGAATATCATCTAGTTCCAGACATTACCTTTTAGCTTCACCTGGATCATAGACGAATGTAAGATAAGATTTTGTGCTAGCATATTATGCAATTCTTTCGATGCAATTGGGTAGTCATTTCATCATTTCCACCTTTCTAACTCTGATGAAGAATCATCAACACCAGACCAAACCTATGAATCGTCATGCTGGTGCTCGGGTAGCCAAAATTTTCAATGGCTCGTTATACCATGGTACTGTCGTGTCTTTTCTTGGTCCTAGTGCCCCTGGAAAGGGTGATGACTTATGGCGAATCTCATACGATGATGGAGATACAGAAGATATGGACCAAAGTGAATTAGCAACTGGTATGAAAATGTTCGTAGAACACGAAAAGGATAAGAACAACATCCCACCACCAAGGCAAAAATCTAAGTCCAAGTTTAAAGCAAACAAGGCACACGAGGCAATGTCCTTAATGGATGGTGTTGTGCTGTCTAACCATTCGGATAAATCTGAAAGCAATGATTCAGTCATCATGCCTTGGTTAGGGTACGGCACCTATCGTTTGGGACAAAAGCAAGCCTACAAGGCAACGTTGGAAGCCTTGGAGGTTGGATACCGTTGTATCGACACTGCATTCATCTACGGTGGAGAAACTACAGAAATTGAAGTGGGCAAAGCGATACAAACTGCTGTCGGCACAAAGATTCTAAGTCATCGAGATGATGTTTTCATAATTACAAAGCATTGGAGAAAGTATCATGGATACGAGCCAACCAAAACATGTTTGCAAAAGTCATTGGCGCGTTTACAAACGGATTACGTTGATTTGTGGCTAATGCACTGGCCAGGACCAGCTTACAACACCATGAGTCGGAGAAAAGATGTCCTTGAGCAAGAAGGGCCGTGGTACTACACCAATGTATCAGAAAAGGAGATGAAATCGCTTCGAGCTGAGACTTGGAGAGCCATGGAGGATGCACTAAAGGAAAATAAGGCCCGTTCCATTGGTGTCAGTAATTTTTCTATTGCACATTTGGAAACATTGAAAAAAACTGCAAGAATCTGGCCTCCTGCTGTAAACCAAGTAGAATGCCACCCCCTATACCCACAGGATGAACTTAGAGCCTACTGCCAAAAGGAAGGAATAGTTTTGCAAGCTTATGCTTCATTAGGCGGACAGGATGGCACAAAAGCCAAGTGGGTTGAGTTATTAGGCGGAACTATGAAAATGCCCAAGAAATTATTGGTTGCAGATGCCGTAGATATGGTAGCGAAGGAAGTGGGGCGAACAAATGCCCAAGTTTTGCTGAGATGGTGTCTACAAAGAGAATGTGCCTCAACTCCAAAGACCACCAATAAAGCTCGGATGGAGGAAAATACAAAAATCTTTGACTTCGATTTATCGGACGCACAAATGAAAATTCTAAATGAATTAGCCAATCGTGCAAAGGGTGACACAGGTCGACTATGCTGGAGAACTGATCCCCTGCGAATGTTAGACTTTGAATAAATGAAAAATACAAGCGACATTTAAAAAAATGATAGTGACATGTAAAGATGACACGTACGGTACGACGCTTTTCCAAGCACTCGTAAGCAAAAAGTCGACTCTACTTCTTGGTGTGTTTGTCCAATGCTTTTGTGAACTTTGAGCACTCCTCTAGAGTCAATCGGTAGGATTACCAACTGTCTGTAGAGTGCTCACTGTCTGTACCTGGTAGTATTGTGGTTCAAGATTTTGTGCAGAAAGAGGGGTATTCCCTGTCTGTCTACACGTGCTCGTACTGCATCGCTCCTCAGCATCTGACACGAAAGGAGAAAAGAGGTTAGTTTGTATCACTGCGAACATGCGCTGTACAGATTGAATGCATGTAGTGAATGAGAAATTGTTTTGGCGGAACGTATCAAAGAGAGGTGTCGTGTGTGTTGTACAGAACACTTATTCCATACTTATATACTATCTATTGCGCTTTCCCAATTTAGATGAGGACAAGGCGAGATTCACAAATAATAAATAGAGTATGAACTAATGTAGAAGCTGTCTATCTGCGTTTTTCAAACTGAAAACAATACCCTGTGAAAGGAATAGTTAGTATGCTGTAGAACGAAAAGAGTATAAGAATGATGGCAACACCACAATCACACAAACCGCAAGAACAACAACTAGAAACTACATTAGCAGCATCGTCGTCGTCGTTACCATCATCTACTAGTGACAATGATAGTTCTGATTTTAACGTGATTCGTTCTACACGAAAAAGTCCTTCCAAAAAGTTACCAAGAGGTTTTGTGCCTAATTTTTATAATGGTTTGACTAATGATGGACGACGAAACAAAAACAGCAAAAATCATCATCATTTTAAAAGAATTTATCATGGTAACAATTATACTACTCATGAAAATCATGACGACAACAGCAACAAAAGACAAGAGGGAAGATGTCAAGCGCAAGGTGAATCTAATGATGAGACAAATAAAAGTAAAAGAAATCCTCAACTCATATCACCGCAACAAAAATCAGTATTAGATACTAAAAAAGGAGAATTTACGGAAGACATTCATGATATTCATGATCATGATGATAATGAAAATGATACAAATTTCAATTTGAGTCTTGCTTCTGCTCCTGCAATGGAAGCTCTCACAGATGCTGTTTTAAATTTGTCTCTTGAAGATAATGATAACAATGGCAATCCTAGCGCAAAAGAGACAATCCTAAAACCAGATAAATTACAATCCAAGGCATTAGAATTAGCAACTGTATCCTTACAAAACATATTTTTGACGGGACGTGCCGGAACAGGTAAATCATGGATTACGAAACAAATTGTCAAACAATTACAGCAAAATCAACAACGTTCTGTACATGTGACGGCACCTACAGGTATGGCAGCAATCCATATTCATGGGACAACCATACATCGTTGGGGTGGTTTTGGATTAGGTGAATATTATTCAGACTTTGATCGATGCATGTCACCCATCAATAAAGAACGTATACGGAAAACAGATACCTTGGTGTTGGATGAAATATCCATGATATCGGGACATTTGTTTGATGTTTTGGAATGTATAGTAAGTATTGTACGGTACTATAACGATATTAAAGACCGTATCCATGAGATCAAACTTCATGCACCTGCTACCTTGTCACCTGAACAGGGTGGGCATGAGGATGAGACCTATCATAAAGCTGTGATGGTATCACAAGATGATGACCATGAACAGGGTCATCATTGTCGTGATGATGGTTCAATTAGTGGCAAGGCTACCATGTCACCATATATGTTACAAATGAGATGGAAATCACCTGATGAAGGTGGCTTGGGTGATATACCACCATGGGGTGGTATGCAACTTATTTTAGTAGGGGATTTCTTTCAATTACCACCTATACCTAATCGAATTGGTAAAGGCGGTAGTGGTGGTGGTGGTGCAGACAATGATGTGTTATTGGGTAAACGTGGTAATGAAGAATTAATGGAAACAGAATATCATTTAAAAGTTGGTCAACAAGGTTGTTATGCATTTCAATCACATGCATGGAATCATAGTAATTTACATAGCGTTGAATTGATTCAAGTGCATCGGCAACAGCAACAAGATGGGGAAGATAGTAACGACGGATTATTAGATTTATTGAATGCCATGAGAGAAGGAGAACCAAACCTCGCAAATAAACATTGGAAAGCTGTGACATCTCTGAAATCCCCATTACCTCTACGAGAGGATGGTATTAAACCAACAGAATTGTTTTCCAAGAATAAAAATGTGGACGAAAAGAATCGAGCCGAATTAGCCAAATTACCATGTAAAACAAAATATTTTAAATCCAAAGATGAAGTTGAATTATGTGACCGATATAAAGATCGGTTATTGAAGAAATACAGATTAAAAGATATACGGCATATGCCATACTTGTGGTCATGTGTTCAATCAACACCATCATACCCATCGGAATGGATAGAATCTACAGAGAAAGTGAAAACATTAGAAGAAACTAAATCCAAATTATTGAAAGAAGAAAGATATGAAGACTTGGGGATGATACGGGATCAAATCAATAAACTGAAACAAGATATTATCGAGATAGAAGAGGATTATGTCAAGAAATCTACCATTACAGCCGAATCAATTGAAAAATGGATTGATCAAAATACCATGACAATTGATTCCATTAATGAAATGTTGGCATTGTCACAAGGTGATTCCCAAACCCAACTATCCCCAACGAATATTTCTCAAGTAACACAACGCAAAAAGCCGAAAAGTATACTATCAATGAGCTGTCACGAAATATTCAAGCAGGTTGGAAAATTCCAAAAACAGCTTAAAGAAGATCATGGCGCATTATCTAATCACGCCAGTTCAAATTTCTTTCAGAGAGATTGCCGTGTTGGAGCAGAGATAGAACTCAAAGTTGATGCACAAGTTATGCTTTTATGGAATATTGATCTAGCTCAGAAATTAGTCAATGGCAGTCGTGGTATTGTACTGGCTTTCTTTCCCGCAAAAAAGTATCAATCCTTAATCCAGGATGAACTTACCAAACGTATGAAAGAACAAGAGAAGCTCAAGATGAAGAAAGAAAAGGAAGGCGCCTCAAAGGAAGAAACAAAAGATAAAGAGGTCAATACACAGGAAGTGGTAGAACTCGACGGTAGTAAGCCATTCGACCATGAGATAGAAGGAATAGTTATGGATGAGTCAGCAACATCAGGTATTGACAATGCCGACAGCAAGGGCACCACATCCCCCTCAAAAGCCACCATGACTGAGTCTCCCATTCCTGAATCTACGGAAAAGGAAAGAATACCCAAGTCAGAAACCGATGTTGTGGATTATATCACAAATCAGATCCTTCCACATATGAGTACATACGAACTTAACAAAGAATTACAAAATATGCAGTCAACACAAAATCAGGTTGCGGAATATCCATTGATTAAATTTGATTGTACGACCCGACTTATCGTGCCACGACCATTTCAAAAAGAATTCAAAGGTTGTGGTATAGCAAAGCGATGGCAATTACCATTGGCGCATGCGTGGGCTATCTCTATACACAAGTCACAAGGCATGACAATTGATTGGTTACGTGTGAATTTAGAAGGTTGCTTTTCGCCTGGACAAGCCTACGTTGCATGTAGTCGTGGTAGATCTATTACATCTATGCAAGTTGACAACTTTTGTCAAGATGAAATTAAAACAAGTCAAATCGCCAAACGTTTCTACCAACGTTTGTCGTCATCGTCATCATCCAATAACAACAGTAATGGGAGCAGTGATATACCTATCTGGTCAGACTCATTAGCTAATTTTGAGAATACTCGAGAAGCCAAAAAGCGACTTCAACAAGCTATGAAACGAGCATATGGACAAAGGACATGTACAATGTGTGGTAGTCTATGTCAAGTAAGACAGGTCCAAAACAACAAGAATGGCAATCGAGGAAAATGGTATGTTGCATGTAATGAGGACTATCGAAATGGCCACACATTCGACTGGGTGTCGGTCATAAAAATGTAAAATAAAGTAATTGTATTAAAATATGACTTTCATCCTTAAAGATGCCTCACGGCTGAGCCTTGTTCCTGATGGTGTAACAAATTTGGGTATTTCAGACAATACACCACTGATATTGATGCTAGCTTCTCGTATTGATACCTTTACCAAAATTGTAAGAGAAGGTACCGACATGCTAAAGGCATTATCAGGAGTGCTTCTTTTTTCGAATTTTCAAATCTTGTTGGGGGTTCCTCTTCGATGTGTTCGGTCTTCTATGCATATATCTTGTTGCGAGGAAAGGAGCATGAGCCAATGAACGTGCTCCATTTTTTACTTTGTGGTGAGTTCAACTTGCAGGATATTGCTAATTCTACATGAACTGTAAAAAATGAACGTAAATATATTACTAAATAAGAGTGTCCTCTACATTGGAAAATGAGAACCCGTATATCAATATATAACAGCGCAGTAGCTAGCCCTACACAAGAAATCAAAAAACTATCCCACGACGATTCAAACAGTGGATGAAATGGCGCCACGCACGTTGTGAGTTCAACTCTACTAGTCCTAATTACGGAACCCGACGGCGAAGAACAGACATTCGCCCGATCCAACTATCACTGTTTAATTATTTAGCCTCTACGCGGAACATTGAACTTTTTTGAAGTCTCCGGGTTTCCAGGTTGGTGTACGTAGATCTTGTATGAAGATATCGTATCTTCTGAGAAAAATGAACGACAGGTACGTCTTTTCTGTGCGATGGGTGCAATAACAGTCAACGCAAATCTTCCGACTTCTGACCTCTCTGTTGATGTTCTCATTGTGCACATTACATTATTTTTGTGTACGTTCCCAAAGATATCAAGAAGAAGATGCAGCGTATATCAGTGCTTGTCTTAGCGCTATCAATGGCCTTAAGTGCCACAAATGGCTTTCAATTCATGAAAAATTGGAAGTTGCCAAGCCGAAACCGAAATGCTAAAACGTTGCAAAATCGTTTTGGCGACAAACGTAAGTTGAAAATGATGCTGACTTTTATACTCCTTCTTTCTACCTGTTACTATTGGATAGATCTAATTTTGCCTTCGCTCTCCTTCTGATTTGTTCTTTGAACACATAATAGAGATTGCTGTGATTACCAGTGTCGAAAGTGAACTGGGAAAACAAACCGCGCAAGCTCTATTGAAAACCGGAGATTATCACGTCATCGGAGGTTTCTGCGGTGACGAGAAGAAAGGTCTCGATGGTTTGAATTCGGAAGATTTCACGCCTGTACAGTGCAACCTCGACTCCTTTCAGTCGGTACGTGAATTTTGTGATAAAGTTAACGAATATCGGTTGAACAAGCCATTGGATCGTGTCGTATGTTATGCCGGTGAAAGTGGCGATAACAAGGACCAACAATTACTAAGTGAAGATGGACAGAATTTAGTTCTACAGAGGAATTATTTGTCCCCTTTTCTCTTGACAGGATTGTTGTTGGGTGGTATGGAAGATTGCGCCGACGGAAGACTCACTCTTGTGTGTAATGACAATGACGACGCAAGTACTACCGAATTACTAAATCTTGAAGAATTGTTAGACACGAAAGCCGATGCTACCAAAGCATTGCAAAATGCTCAACAGTGTACTCAATTATTAACACACTTTTTACATGAAAAGTACCACAAACTTATGACAGTCTCCTTCAATGACTACAAGCTCAGTGCATCATCATCACCAGATAAGGATGCTCAAGGCTTATTCGACGTCCTTCAAGGTACCAAGAAATCAGGTGTTTCATGGACTTTAGCCGATGACAAATTGGTCGAAAGCGAAGACGGGTTAGCTGCATATGATATTGATGCTGCTTACAAGCTCTTCCAACTTTCAGAAGAAGTAACCAAGGCAGAATGGCCCGCCATCAAGGTTGTGAATAGTCCTTGTCCCACTCTCAAGGTGATTGGCCAAGTCACCAAGGGTCAAGTGAAAAAACAGGAATTGAAACGTATGCGAGAATTGGGCCGTCCTGGAATTTCTGAACCAGATTTACCTACCAAGCTTGGTAAGCGACAGAAGGTGATTGCTTTCGCCGACAAGGTTGTGTCAGGTGTATTGAAGAACACAATTGGTCGTGTCGCTAAGGTTGCATCATCCAAAATTTTGGGAGAGTTCCCAGAAGAGGCATTGACTGGATCCTTTGACGAAATTGCAGAAGAGGATGTACAAGAATTGGAAGATGAGATCATGTCACAATTAGCAAAGGAAAATATTGCCAAAAAGGATAATGACAAGAGTAAGTACTTTGACACTTCATTACAACATTATGCTGTGCTATGATTTGTGATAAGAGCATAATTGCACATATCAGTTTCTCACAACTGCCCCTCTTCATTTTCCTCCACCTCCGTTGTATAGAACTGGTTGTAATTACAGGTTGTTCATCAGGATTAGGACGTAAGACAGCTCAAGCCTTACTACGATCGGGAGAGTACCATGTGATTGGTGCGGTCCGTGATCTTGACAAAATGGAGGCCGTCGCTGAAATCGATGACTTTGATATGGATAATTTCACTCCCATGCGCTGTGAATTGAATTCTTTCGATTCGGTGCGTAAGTTTTGCGATCAAGTTGAAACCTTCCGTGATGGTAAGCCTTTGGATCGTCTCATTTGCAACGCCGGAGTGTACCAACCATCTTTACGACATGCCAAATGGAGCAAGGATGGACATGAACAAACTATGCAAATCAACTTTTTGTCACATTTCCTAATCATCAGTTTGTTGATGAATAGTATGAAGGGATCCAAAGATCCTCGCATTACCATGGTGGGTTCCGTTACCGGTAATGACAATACAGTTGGTGGTGGTGGTGTGTATCCCATTGCTGATTTACATGATTTGGATGGATTCAAGGCAGGATTTAAAAATCCCATTGAAATGGCAGATGGGTATGGATTTATTGGTGCCAAGGCCTACAAGGATTCTAAATTATGCCTCATGATGTTGGCCAACTTTTTGCATAGCAAATACCACAAGTCAACCGGTATTGCATTCAGCAGTATGTACCCCGGTTGCATTGCAGAATCACCTCTTTTCCGTGAAAAACGTGCCTGGTTCCGTAAATACTTCCCTGTCTTCATGAGATTCATCACTGGTAAGTTTGGCAGATGTCAGAATCAAGAGAGAGTATTACCCCAAAAAAAATATGTTTCTAACCCCATTGCATTTCAAAACCTTTTTATTTTTCAGGTGGATTTGTGGGTGAACAAGAAGCTGGTCAACGACTTTATCAAGTAATGCATGATCCTAGGTGTAAAAAGTCTGGTGTATATTGGGGTTGGAATGGTGGTCCACGAGAGGGTCGTGGTGCGGAAGCCTTGGAAAAGGGTGGCCAAATTTCGGGTGGTGGTGGAGCCGGTGGTGGATGGGATTCCATCTTTGAAAATGATCAATCTGGCAAAGTACTGAATCTTGATACCGCCTACAACCTCTTTCAGTATTCCACCGAAATTACGGGTGCTGAATGGCCAAGCTCCTTGGAAGACTGGTCATCATCACCTGTAGCTGTAGCCACAGCAGTAGAAACCGAAGTTTCATCATCTCCATCACCCGAAGTAGAAACGGAAGATGCTGTTGAAGTCTAAACAAACAAACAAACAAACTGAAACTTTTAACATACTGTAGGACATTCATATTAAGTCAACTTTAGGGACGAATTGCAAATTAATATTGTAGAGACTAAACAAGAAACTAATCATTAATCTTTATATAAATATGTATGATGATATGTAGGTCGGATTATTTTGTTTGGATATTTTGAGAACAATACATTCTAAATCGAATATTTGTAAACATGAAAATTGATAACGTAAAAGTTATGTTACACTTTTTTTATTGTTCACTTTTCATTTTCTGTTGCATTTGATTTCCCGCAAGTCGTAAGGCACGTAACTCCAAAGCTTTTTTACGATTAGCTTCCATGCGTTCACGTTGTTCTGCCGTCATAGTGGTTTTTGTTGTTGTTGCTGATGCCGTTGCTGATGCTGTTGCTTGCGTTGAAAGTGTTGCAGTTGTAGCTGGCGTTAAAGGAGTTACAGCTGCTGCAGCAGCTGGTTTTGTGTCTAACAATAGAATAAATTTAGGTGTTTGCTGTTGTTGTTGCTTTTGTTGTAATGTACAACCACTCGTAACTCCACAATTTGATGATGCTGTTGTCTTCATCGTTGGTACAGCATTATTATTGTTTCTTGGATGCGCTTGTTCTGGTAGATACTGTTTTCGATTCATGGTTGCTGCTCTTTTTTCCATGGCTTTACGACGATTTTCTTCCATGCGTTGTTTTTGGCCTCTGCAGTACCTACGTCTGATAGTTTCTAGTTTAACTCGTACTCGTATATATCTATCTTCTGGGACGAACCAGAAGCCAAAAGGGTCAACAAAACATACAAACATTCTTTGGAATCATCTGGTGGCATTCCATCAAATTTAAAATGAATTCTGATACACATATATATTTTTCAGACAAGCATGTCAGTCTCTTGCGTTTAGTAAAACAACTTCGGGAAACTTTTGATCACCTACACACTGCACCATTACGCAACCAAGCTCGCAACAATGAGCCCCCCGCCAACAAATTGGTGAACCCCTCCCTCAACAATGGTCCCTTCTTGTAGGAAGAAAGCCAAAAATCTTCCTCTAAACATGTCAAAGAGTCCTCGAGAGGATGGTTGATTGTTCTATCAAAATGAAAGGCACTAGCTAAATCGTTAGTTATGGAGGTGCACGATCAATACAGTAGTTCCAAAATGTTAGGAACTCACCCGAAAGAAAATCGTAAAGGATGACAACAATCGTGACAAATGAAATGTTTGACAATTGAATCCAGTTGGAATGAAACAAAAGCGGCAAGACAGAATCAGAATACTGCTCTACGGAACGTGTCACGCCTAATTGTTCTGTTTTCTAAATGAATCGGACTTTTTCAGGTAGATTGGACTACTGCAATGCCAACGCACCAACATAACGACGCAGACAAAAGCATGAAATATATTTGGTGCAACAAAGGAATCCAGAAATTGGTGAAAATATCATACACGTAGTACATCATCGTATTTCATCAAAGGGTCTTTTTTTTGTTCTGTACAAATAATTAATAATCTAAACCGTAAAAGCTGTTGGCTTTGTTTCACATACACACTCTTGACACAATTTGAAGAATCATTACCTGCAGTAGGAATAGAGTACGATATACTTTTTGATTGCAACCTACTATAGAAGAGTGACAAAAATCTTAGAAGTTCATGTAAACTCAATTGGTACGTAAATTCACGGAAATATAGACACATGAAATGCGCAAATTCCTGTTGCACGAAAAACTAACACGGAACATCTGTTTCCTCGTTTTGCATTTTTTAATCAATGCTGGATGGTGGTTTTCACAGTTTTGGATCCATCAAAATTGTATGTGGTTCGGACAGTTTGACGACTACCATCTGACAGCATAGTTACATTTTCCGTGACTGTTCCTGGTGCCACTTGTTGTGGTTGTGGAATTGTTCCAGCAGCTTGCGGAGCAGGTGAAATTGCGGATGCTCCAGGCTGTTGATGACGCGGAAGAGGACGAAATTCCTTATTTTGATTTGTCCCAATGCATTGACCGGATGCATTAAATATTTTACCATTTACCTTGTAAGCATCTTTCTCATCACAAGGACAGCAGAATGCAGCCGTTCCACAGCCTGAAAAGACTCCGGTTAATAAGGCCAAGATAACGCAAACAATCCACGTTTGGTCACCTATTTCCTTTGTTTTGCCCCAAACACCGCCATCAGCAACACCCGGGGGAGGAAATGATGACCTAACAACCTGATTTGGAATATCATTTGGAACATTATTTGGTACGGGTGCGATCGGAGTCTGCATTCGCGGCATTGGAGGTGCTGGATTGCTGATTCTGATTTTTTGTTGAGAAGACAACGGCGGACCATTAATGCCACTTCCATGACTGCCAGGAAGTCCTCCACTATGTCGCATGGGCGATGATGGTGGACAGAAACCCTGCGGCTTAGATGATGGAGGGACATACACGGGAGGTTGAGCGGTACTTGGTGGTGAATGTTCCATCGGGTTACATTCAATGTCAGCTTCTTCATATTGAGGGGCGGTGGGAGAAATAGTAGAATATTTTTCATCCGGAGTAACCATCTTGGCTTCCACCATAGGTGGAGCAACACCCCCATAGTCCAAATCAAGATCATCATCAGTTACTGTTGGGTTCTTATTCACCATTGCCTTTCCGTCATCGATGGCTACGATAGTGACATCTTTTGAATTTTGTAAAATCGTTGTTGCTGCATCAACAGTCATGTTGCTTTCACAGGATATGCCGTTGATTGATAAAACTTGATACCCATTTTTGAGACCTTTCGACCAGAAAAGACTTCCGTACTTGATACCTGATATGCGAATTGTCCCACTTGGAGAGCTATCTAAGATAAGTCCAGTTGGTTCGCTAAGCTTTGCTTTGGTGACCGATGCTGTTACTGGCGAATGAGTACCTTGAAACTTGGCTGTATTAATTTTCATTTCCTTTTCTGTATCTTTGTAGAAGCACGTAATGTTTGACGATTCGCCTTCAGTTGTTTCTCAAATGTATTGTATTAATAATGATTTGAATGTTGGCGATTTTAGGATTATTTTAGGTCAATGTTCGCGAATGTGTGATTTTGTGTACTGGTGGGGTCCTTTTCAGTATTAGTAAGAGCGACCATCACCTGATGCGGCTTATTTGTGCGAAGAAGGGAGTTCTCATTTCTCACTTCATTTATGTTCTTCATTGGAAATGCGACAAAAGGCTTCTCAAAAAAGTGCGAAAATAGGACTGCAGATGCGCGGGTAGTGTGACACCTGGCATCATGCGAATCACGAATTGAAAAATGGAAGTCCAGCCAAGAAGGCACAGACGGTTCGCCTGCTGCTCACCTGGGGTTCTCAGGTTCCGAACGCTGTTCGGGCTCCAGATCCAATTAAATATCACACGGTTTGACGTCAGTTTCCGGGTATCCTTTGCTATATTATTTCAGAACTCCCTCTATACCCTCCCCTGTATATCCGATCTCTATTTCCTCCCCCAAATTGATCAATCTCCTTTCGTCCCTCAAAAACAAAATTGCAATTTATGCCTCTTTCCCCACAGAGCCTGCCTCTTCCTTTTTTAAATTATTTTTAGCTCTGCCTGCTTGCTGTTGATCATTTCCTAATTTTCAATGTTGCTCTCTTTTTTTATGGCACCTGCACCACCATCCCAATGCCGTTGTCACCATGGTTTTCTCCAACGATGAAGCTCATGCGGTACTTCAAGCTGACGGACAACTTCACTCACATGCCAATGTAAGTTCTGTGAATGATCACACTAATGAAGATCTGGTTGATGCTCCAAACGTTGACCCTGACTCACCTATTATTGATGGAGGAAATGCAATGATAGACAATAACCAAGAGACTCTTCCACTGACTGCCCACCATGATGTAAATATACAAGAAGAAAACATTCCTCAATTTACTGAAGAATATTTTCTTAGGGTTGATCATTACTTCAATCAGTTGAGGAGTAATTGGGATCCATGTATTTGGTTTCATGTTGTTCCCGTAGCAGATCATCAAGTATATCATCATACTTTGTTCCAAACAGAACTTCTTGATGCATGCAATTATTTCAACTGTACACAAAATATCCCACTGGTCTTAATATTAACCCCTGTGTACCTCCAGATACTTTTAAACAACTTAAATGGATTTGGAAAAGGCTGCACTGGATTGTGGTTCCCCCATAATAAGCTATGGTGGTGTTGGGTGTCATAATTTCACATATTCTCACATGTACAGAAGATTCAAGACAAACAAAGCTCAGGCACTTGCTGCTCAATATTCTGAATTCTGCAATCAGAGACTAATCAATGATAGGATTGCCAATTGTCAAAATGGACAGACAAAGAGACATTGTACCACCTCAAAGAAATTTATGTCATGCTGTACTTTTGGTTTCAAGATCAAATGGGATGAACTAGGTTTTTTTATAAACCTTTCTCACAAGGCAGGATGTTGTGTTCACTGTAACCACCCCAAGACAGAGAATCTTACTATTCCTTCATGCCTATTACCTAGGGAAGACAAAGATGTTCTGTTGAATCTTGCCAGGTCATGTGTAGGTACTGGTGTTGGAAGAAACTATTTGTACAGCAAACTTGGGCATTTTCTGCATATAAGTAAAATTGCTTACATTTATACGAAGGCTGATCTTGATGAAGAAAGAGAAGCCAATACATCAGACATAGACCAAATGATCAAATTCTTTAAAAAAAACTCAAGATATTGGTTATGCTGTATTATGGGATGTTCCCCTCTTACAAGAAGTGGCTACCCCTGGTAATGAATCACCCACCAAAGTTGTGGCATGAACAATGTCCCCAAGAAAGGATCTTCAGGTCACTGATCTTTAATAATGATGCAACTCTATTTTTGTCAAAAGCATGGGTAGTTGATGCTGAGCTCTGGTATTTCAAGTTATTCCCTGAGGTAATCTATGTTGATGCAACTTCCCATACCAATTTTAATCTTTATCATCTGTTGACCTTTTCCTGCAGGTCATCAGCTGGTCACCAAGTAACTTTTCTTAGGATGTGGATTCCTGATCAAAAGAGAAGCACCTTTAGATTGTGAGTATTCAAGAACTTCCTTGTCTGTACCAGAGTGTTCTCTAGTTTGTAATCTCAAATAGAGCATCATGATATTTTTCATGGCAGGGATACTAAGATTCCGTGCCATCATGTTTGTCACCAGATGAAGTGCCTTTGCTTTGAAAGGAAGAAAACATGCAAAACTTTTGATAAACAACAATTTCTTTTGTCATCAATTCCATTCATTCAATGTGACACCTCTACCTATGTTATAGTTACTCCTCTTTCAAACTGTTTTTGAAAGTTTACAGTAATTCACATGCATCATGTTCAGATGGCATTATTACACTCCAAAATTTATAAAATGATATTGTTCTTCTGGAAGTAATAGAATTTTCTGCACCAGCAGTAGTAGATTCTTCTTCCACTCTTGTTGTCGTATCCTTCCCAGGGGCAGCACTCCTGCTACTTACAGGTGTTGCTGTATTGGCATAAATCCATATACAATACAATTGGGCCTTATCTATACATTGTTGTTCCATTTGACAGGATTCATGGAACAACAAATTGATGATTCGTACTAACTTTTCTAATTTTGATTTCCCATTCTCCACAGAGGTACTACCACCTTTCACACTCATATTGAAGTTAACAATTTGTTGTAGTTCCTTGGTAAATAATTCATCATTATCAAGCAAAGGTAACATTGCATCCCTCCTTTAATTCACAATGAATGTAATCACCCACATACTAAGAATCCCCCATTGAGGACAATGTTGACACATCTTGATCTTGATAGTAATGCATTGTCTGCTGTTGTTGTTGCTGTTGTGCTGAAGATGCAACAAGATTGGCTTGTCATCAAATGTGGATTGCCCATAAAAATATTCTTCAAATTAGAATAACCTTGATTTGACTTTTGACAAATTATCAATACAGACACGTTCACCAAATTCTGGTATGGCAGAAATTTACCCTTGTGCACAGGATACCTCACCAATTTTTACCACCACTTGCCAATAATGAAGGTTTCTTCAAGGCATCTAATTCATATTTCACATCAGCACAGTGACTTCTTGATGTAGTACAGCCAATTCATTTTCTAATAATAAATTTTTAATTTCCAAGGATAATTCAACATATTTATTATGGCATGTTTGTCATTTAATTGTTTACTTTCACAATGTAATTTAGGCAATGATGCAACAGCTTGGAATAATTCAGGTGGCAATTTAGATAATAAATCATTATTATTCTGCACAAAGTCTCTTGCCAATACATACATGGTAGCTGTGACTATTTTTTCATCCATGTAGATTTCAGCTTCTTGCAGGTACAATAACAATGTTTGGGTCCTGAATCTTCACCTTCTTTCTTCTTCTTCTTCTTCTTCTTCTTCTTCTCCTCCTCCTCCTCCTCCTCCTCCTCCTCCTTTCTCAGTGGTTACAGTAATGAAGCATTTAACTGTGCTTCAAATCATTCATGTCATACAAACAATTGTGTCATTTGTGCATGATGAAATAATTTTGTTCCACCATTGCCATTATCCTTGTTGGAGGCTGAGGAAGGCGTGGCCAATCCATTTGCCAATATTCTCTGTTGACCATGTCTCATCTTGACATGGCAGAATATATTATTATTAGTTCATGTTCCTATCTAATGGTTTTGTATGGTACAAATTATCTATAATGAAAGTTTGAGGTGTCAGAAGTGACATCGTTGTGAGTCTTGTAAAGAGTAATTTTTTATGAATCTTTTGTGTGTAGCCTTCGGTAGTTCCATTCGTAGGATTCTTTTTTCCTTGTTGCAAATCCGGGCAGTATGGAACGAAATCCTGTAGAAATTACTTTGGCGGCTGTAAGCCGGTCTTACCGCCTTAATAACTCCAGCTTATGGATGATACTGCATCTAACTCCAGTACTGTACAATTCTTTCCCTTTTTTATTATCGCACGCAGGTAGATTTCATGGAGAACTACCTGGTACCTTGTTATCCACGACTAGTCTAGTCCTGGTCCTTCCACAGTGGTTGGTATAATATTTTATAATAAGTACAACAGGTGTATTGTATCTCCCTCCGCAGGAAAGTCCAACCCATCATCAGTGATCTTCATTTCTGACACGACCCCGATCTTCACGGCTCCCCTACACACTGTTTGCTTTTACTCTCGAGGACGTAGGAACAGATTGATCAGAGCTTCTCAATCAGGTCCTTGTCCTACGAGTGTTGATTGTGACTACGAAAATGAAGTTCTCTGAAATGACACCTTGGCTTTTATTTGCTGCCATTTTGACGATTGCAGGTGCACAGACCTCTCTGACAGATCAAAATATCCAGTCTGCTGTCTTGTCATGGCTTTCCAATGAACCGTCTGCGAGAGAAACGTATGGTGATATAAAGGATTGGGATACATCGCTAGTTACGGATTTCAATCAGCTTTTTGCCTCCATGTCAATATTTAACGAAGATATTTCCAACTGGGATACTTCTGCTGCCACTACAATGGCTTACATGTTTAACGGCGCAAAAGAATTCAATCAGCCGATAGGTCGGTGGAATGTATCTCAAGTTACAGACTTTGATTTTTTCCTTGGCGGGGCCTCGGCTTTCAACCAGGATTTGAAACTTTGGAAACTTGAGAAAGCTACAACAATGAGCTTCATGTTTATGGGTGCTAGTTCTTTTAATGGCGACATTGGCGGATGGGATGTATCATCTGTACAATATTTTAATGGTATGCTTTTTGCAGCAAAGTCTTTTAATCAGTATATCGGGTCATGGGATGTCAGTAAAGCAACCAGCTTTGCAAGTATGTTTTATGGAGCCACATCCTTCAACCAAGATATCAGTTCCTGGAACACTAGCAACGTTAACAAAATGGACCTCATGTTCATGCGTGCGTCATCATTCAACGTAGCATTGAATGATTGGGATGTATCAAATGTTGAATCCATGAAGAAGTGCTTTTCTAGTGCGTATTCCTTCAACCAATATTTATCTGATTGGGATGTATCATCAGTTACGGACATGAGTGGAATATTTGATGAAGCAATTTCATTTCAGCAAGTACTGTGTTGGAATGTAAGGAGCACTACCGATGTGAAAGATGCCTTTTGCGGAAGTGACGGAGATTTTAACGTCACTTGTACAGGAGCACTAATGCAAGATATGGCAAGGTTAAGCTGCCCTATCACTTTAGCCCCGACGGTAACATCTGCACCCACCATAACTCAACTACCATCTATATCACCAAGCAAATCACCAAGCAAATCACCAAGTTCATCCCCATCTGGTGCTCCTTCACCGGCACCGGATGAGACTATTCAACCGCAGCCTTGTGGTGTAGACCAAAATGGATCTTATGGCATGTCAAATGGTGTTTCAATGATTGCTGAATATCATTATGAAATGCGAACCTCCGTATCTATCAGTGGATCACAAGCAACGTATTTGGTTGAATTGTTGGAACCTGAGATTACCAGCGCAGTAGCAAGATCTCTTTTTCCCGACTGCGACCAAAGACAACGCCAACTCTCTTCGTTAGTGGGGATAAATATAGCTCCAGTAGATCAAATATTGAATCAAGGTACGTTCAATTTAAACAATATTTTGTCTATATGCTGCGGAAATCAATTTAAAACATTGATATCAATACGATTTGTGTATAGTGGTAATATTGACTTGCACATGTTGACTTCTTTGTTTTTTGGTAAAGTTGGTTGCACGGAGGGTACAGAAAGCACTGCGAGCTCATGTTACGTCGTGAAGGGTGAATTAACCATGTATTCCCTTTTCGGTGAAGACATCAACTCGACTTTAGAGACGATAGATCAAATTATAATATTTCAAATGGAAAATGATGTATTTGATTTTCAGACAGATGATGGTATTGATGTGAGTACAACATATCGTGATAAATCAACTATACCCTCAGCAAGAGGTGTTAGTACTGGTGGTAGTGATGATGGCGATTATGATGACAACTTAAATTGGTTGTGGTCTATTGCTGGTGTTACGGGAGGACTATTTTTGATGTATGGTGGCGTACGCATCCTTAAACGAAGAGCAGACAATATCCGCCGTATTGAAACTGAAGAATTTGTCCTCCCGGAACCGGCTGAAAAGCCACCACGAGAACCAAAGAATACATCATTGTATGATCATGAGGATGCTTTACTTGGAGTACCGCGCATTACAACTAAGAGAACAGATACAGAACAAGGCGAAATTTTTCAAGATGAACCATTTAATGAAGAAAAGGAGGGAGGAGAGTCTCCATCTGACAGCGCGAGTGATGGAACTAATAGTGACGGTAATTCTAGCAGTACATCATCGTCATCATCATCATCAGGTGATGATGACGACGACGACGACTCATCTTCTTCCTCAGAAGATGATGATTTAGAAACGGAATCTAATGATTATGATTTTGATAAATCACGTTCAGCAGAGTTTGCAAAAAAATTCCATGCAAAAGTAGCAGGGAGAGCATCCTTTACGAAATCTACTGGTGAAAAGTCGGCTGCTGCAGATGTCGGCGACAACAAGAAAAACAACGAGGAAACAGGCAAAGCTCCATCCACTCAGCAGGAACAACAGATACACCAGAACATTCCACCCAGGGGAGGCGTACCTATACGAAATGCATCTTTAGGGGAACCGCCAGTAGAACAAAGTAACACATCAAACAATCATGTCACTGCTAGGATTGGTTCCTTTGAAGCTCAAATTGCAGCAGCTGCAAAGTCACATTCGTCAACAGCATATGAGGTTTAAGAGCAGCAAAAAAAAATATTCTTGTGGCGTTAATAAACTTTTAAAGAATGATACATTTTCTTATTGATATTGATTTTGATCAGCCTAAAGTTGTTGTTATCGTCGCATCCATGTTGGGTGATAAATTTACACGCCAATGCATAATTGAAGCAATCCAATCTAGAACAGACTGGAATCATGCCAATGTGGTTAAGAAATTAATTGGTTACTGTGTTGATTTGCAAACAAACCATGAATTGATTAAGAAGCTCAATTTAAGTGCATGGGACAAAACTATAACAGCAAACTCATTTAAAGGGTCTTGGGAACAAAAGTAGTAAGCAAAAAATGGAAGAACTAACAATAGTAATAGCAAACAATCACAAAGATTGAGAATGACTGTAGTTCTAAAGATGTTCGTGTTTGCTGATATTTTTCGCAAACATCAGTTCAGGAAGCTTGCGGTATTGACTCTGGCACGTTCTCCAAAGGCAAATGGTAAGATCCGGGGGATCGACATTTTGATAATTATACGGATTTTTGACAGGACCCTTCATATCTGTACCGTACCTGGTACGTTAGTAGATATATTCCATAAGAAGTAGATAAAGGATAGAAATTATTACAGTAATATTCATTATGAATCCTTCCGTTACGATCAAAGGACAGACAAATACTTGCTCAGCGAGCCATGCATTTTTTTCCTCGATTTCCTCCCCTCTTGATTTTTCTCGCACAAGCTATTTATTTGTTCTTTGAGAGCCAGAACCAACAAGTGAGAGGGCACCACCTATTAGAGATTGTGCACAGTTCTTGTTTGTCGCTGTCTCTTGAACCAAATCTCACGTCAAAGTTAAAGCAAACAAGCAAACGTTTCAACACCGAGGAAACTTAAACATGGCCAAACGCGAGAAGAAATCTAAAAAAAAGAAATCGTCCAAAAAGTCTGAAAAACATATTGAAAAACTTCTTGTTCAAGAACATGACGAGGAGAAGGAAGAACAAAATGAAAAAGACGAAAATGTCCAAGAACTAGTCGAAAAGCAAAAAGCTGAAAAGGATGACGACGCCGATGACGTAGAAGAAGAAAGTGAAGCCGAAGAAGAACAGGGTATCATGACAGAAACAACATTTGCATCCTTGGGCGTATGTGAATCTATCTGCGACGCTGCACAAAAGTTGCAATGGAATTATGCATCACGTATTCAGTGTGAGGTATTACCACATGCCTTGGACGGGCGGGATATTATTGGGTTGGCAGAAACAGGGTCTGGTAAGACAGGTGCATTCGTGATACCCATATTGCAGGAATTACTCGAAAATCCTATACGAGGTGCAGTCTTTGCCATCATGTTGGCACCGACACGTGAATTGGCATTTCAAATCCATGAAGTTGTGGAAGCGCTTGGGCAGACAATAGGTGCCACAAGTGTTTGTATTGTGGGTGGTGTTGACATTGCAAGTCAATCTATAGCCCTGGCACGTAATCCACATATCGTCGTAGCCACACCTGGACGTTTGGTAGATCATTTACAAAACACCAAGGGCTTTCAATTACGAAAATTAAAATATTTGGTCATGGATGAAGCTGATCGTATGTTATCTATGGACTTTGAAGAAGAATTGAATCAAATATTGGATGTTATACCCGATTCTGAATCGGGTGGACGGCGTACATTCTTGTTTAGTGCTACCATGACATCGAAAGTCCAAAAACTGCAACGTGCATCTTTATCCAATCCTGTCCGTGTTGAGGTATCCACCAAGTTTCAAACGCCCAAAAAGTTATTGCAATCCTATTTGTTTATCCCTGCCAAATTCAAGGATGTCTATTTGACCTATTTGATTAATGAACATGCTGGACAAAGTGTATTGGTGTTTGGTGCTACCTGTAACAATGTCCAACGTTTGGCATTAATGTTGCGTAACTTGGGATTCCCCGCCATTTGTTTGCATGGACAAATGGCGCAACCCAAACGTTTAGGTGCATTGCACAAGTTTAAGAGTGGTGGACGTAATATATTGATCTGTACAGATGTGGCTGCACGTGGTTTAGATATCCCATCCGTTGATGTTGTCATCAATTTTGATTTACCAGGTCATGGTAAAGATTATATTCATCGTGTGGGTCGTACAGCACGTGCTGGACGCTCTGGTAAGGCTATTGCGATGGTAACCCAATATGATGTAGAAATCTATCAACGTCTTGAAGGGTTGTTGGGTAAAAAGTTACCTGAATACAAATTAGATGAAGAAACTGTATTGGTATTATTGGAACGTGTCAATGAAGCACAGCGATTGGCTTCACGCGAATTAAAGGAGCAGCTATCATCCAGTGGTGGCGGTGGACACAATCGACGACGTCGTAAACGTGGTGATGATGATGGCATTGAAAGTTCCGTTGGATCACAACTTCGTAAAGGATATGGTGCAGGTAGCGGTGGTCGTGGTGGTGCATTACCCAATCAAAGAGGATCAGGAAAACAAACTAAGAAATACAGAAAAAGGTAAAAGAAAACCACACCAAATTATAAAACTATGTTAGATTCTTTATCATTTGTTTTGATTTTAATAGTGTATTCCTAGTATGTATCAACTTGTAGCCTTTATTGTTTGAAAACTAGTAAAGCAATTATAATGTGGTGTGTTCCTGTGCCGTGAGTAAACTTTATCTAATCCTCTAAACCTTCCCCTCGAACTAAAGATTGTCAATGAAGCCATGGTCATCCGGCTGATCATTTGTTGTTGTTGTTGTTGAAAACGTATCACCCTATAGTTGGTTCTGATAACTTCATCCTTGGTTTCTACAGAGTTTGCTAGGTTACCATAGTTAATTAACGGAGTCTCCATTGTGCAATTAATTCTAAATTTCAAAATAATCACACAAGTTCAAAAGTAGATTATCAATAATATTGTGTAAAAAGTATTGTAGCAAATGCACAGTTGAATTGTGATATAACAAGATTCTTTTTATTCAAGAATACTGATAATTGTTCCAGAAAAATCTTGATCACTTGATCTGTAAATCATAGTTTGATTTTCTATCCTACATTCACGCACATACACAAAACACAAGTGAAAAAGTTAGAAAAGATCATCTACTAGAGAGCGCAAGTTGTATATTATTATATTATATTATGTATTGTTGCGTAAGAAGTGTGCACGCTCTAGAAAGAAAAAGCAATCGTTCCCATTAGTAGTAGTAGTAGTAGTAGTAGTAGTAGTATTGTCATTATTATTGTCTTGTCTAATTTTTCCTTCATGTAAATTGAATGTTACCATTTTTATTTGCATTGACTGTAACTTGGTCAATATATTCTACAAGGATAGGTGCCAATACTTTATCATCACGATATTTTTCTAATAGTTGTGCTAAAGCTATAACCATTTCTTTTATTTGAGTTTCAACGAATGGTCTTGAATAGACATCTATCATGGTAGCAGAAGAAGACATCATGATGTTCGTATTGGGCAGGCGTTGTGGTTGTGGTTGTTGATTTTGCTGCGATTGTTTGGATTGTGGTGTTTGCTGCCTTTGTGGTTTCTCTTGTTGTGTTTGTGTTGTACTTTGCAATTGACGATGTTGTGTAATAATAATATTGGTATTGTCAATATCATTGTCATTGTTCGTGGTAGCAGTAGCAATACCAGTAGCCCCCCTTAATGACGATAATCGTCGTCGTCGTCGTCGTAATCCATTGGACCCAAAGCTAGATTGTACAATAGTTTTCCATATACAGGGTATATCTTCTGGTTTGACAGTTGTGACACCTTGATTCCGACTTAGAAACTCCGCTAATTTGGTAGATAGTGTAGGTCCATGCAATTCTGATATAATTTGTTCATAGGGTACAATCATTCGTGAGTGTTCGGCATATCGATCCATCCAATATTCTAAATGCTTTCTCCATATTTGAATTTGTTCTTCAAAGTTTTCATCCCTCCATCGTATCCAATGATCTAATGAATTCGATGATTTCTGATTCCGATTGGATGCATAGATAAAATCATGATAGGCAATCATGGCTTCTCTTGGATGACGTACAAACAATACCAATCGTTTAATCATTTCCGATCCCAAGGCTTCTGTACCTTCCTTGGCGGGATAGTGTGTTTTGATGGCAACCGCATTACGAACACCATTGCTAAATACGTCATCGGTAGTAATCATTCCCGTCAAGGCTTGTGTCAATTGCCATGATAATTTGGATCCTGATCCAGGATAGGATGCTAAAAATGTTGATTCGACTTTATGGTGAGGAACAATGGTTGGTGGAAGGATTGTACATGCTGGAGAATCGTCTTTCTTTTGTTTTTGATAAGGATGGTTGACAGCCCGTTCATTTTGACGTCGATCTTGAGGTGGAGAATGACTTTCAAAAAACATGGGTGGTGTCCACAGGGATGATACCAAGGGTGGTAATGATGTTTCATCTAATATGCAAAGTACAGTAAAGACAATCAAAAATGTAACGCATACTCCAATCGAAGGTAACTTTTTTGTCAAGGTACATTTTGTTTTGATGGTGGACAAGGGAATCATTTTCATTTTCATTTGTGGAATACGTCTTGGATCCCCAACTGTTTTCCCCCCAAGAAATATAGATAAAGAAGAAGAATGTACAGAACTTTCTAGCTTGTGAGAGACACTACTGCCAGCATGTGTTAGTTTCAACAACAAAAGAGGGAAGAACTGCAATATAGAAGTAGTGTGTCCCCGCCGACATATTATATAAACAATAATGCAGAGCAAGGCAATGATGTAGGTTCTAGGTCCTAGAGGACCTCTAGAGATGAATGTTCTATGGTTATTATTTACGGAGAATCTTTTTTCGAACCCCTGTTACGAAAAATGTGTACTGTGAACCATTTTGTATGATTGAGAAAGCACAGAAATATACCAGTACCAGGTACTGTACCAGGTACTGTGCAGCATGTGCCTTCCAGCATTCAAGTTCGAATGCTTGTAGGTCTAATCGTAAAGAAGTACCTGGAAAACTTCCCTAACTGATACCTGCTTGTGTACCTGTACATTTTAGTATCGGTTCATGGTCAGCCAATGATATGTAAGTAATCTTCTTGAAAGAACAAGGATGACCCCTACAATGTTCGCATTGTTAAGTATATTTAATCGTATTATGTCTGTACTGGTGCAGCAGAAAAGTAAGTAAGGTAAATTTGATTCATAGAATTATTTTTACCATGCACTGTGACCAAATGACTCCCTTGTAGACTTTTTGCTGGGGATCTCGTATCGAAACAGTCTTTTTCATTTTAGGATCCATGTACAGACCGTGGAGTTACTGCACCATATTTTTGTCTGTTCAGTCCCTATTCCAAAGATGACTTGAAAATGACCTTGTGTAGGAGATAAAGGGCCTACTGGTACCAGTACAATTTTCTGTTAAGGAAAAGGCCTACCTGTAGCATCACGTTGAAAAGGAAATGACAGTACGTCCTTCCTTCCTGTGTGTCTTTGCAATACGTCTTGCATCGCACGTACAGCACCTAGAAATTTCGGGATAGCCGTTCAAAAAAAATCTCATGGAACATCTTGGGAAGATTGGAAGATGTGTTGTGCTTGTCGTTGTGTCGTGCACCACTGTGTGTGTGACAATGTCAATCAAAAGAATAATGACCTCGGTGACAAACAAACGAACTATAAAGAGCAACTTCTAAAGCATTAATTAATCGTATCAAACAGGATGAGTTATTACTATCGTAACAATAATGCATCCAGCAATGCTGTTGTTCTAGCTGCGTTGATTGCCATTGGAGTTTCGTGGCACCTTTATCAACGACAGGGACGACATTCTGCAATGGACAACAACAATGGTGACGACGAAAATCATACTACCACAGCAACAACAATATCCACAGGAACCTATGAACGTATGATTGGTAATACACCGTTAATCAAATTAGAACGTTTATCAAATCAAATTGGACGATCAATTTATGTAAAAATGGAAAATTGCAATCCTGGTGGAACAGGAAAAGATCGTGCTGCCTTGTCCATGTTACAAACAGCCGAACAACAGGGACAATTGCCTAATCCTATTCACATGAATAGTACTAGTGGTGGTGGTAGTATCAGTAGTGAAAGTAGTACCATGACGAGGACTTTTGAAAATAATGACAATGACAATACCAACAAAGACCATGCATCCTACACTATTACGCCTTCGAACATACCACCATTGTTATCCTCCTCCTCCTCACAAACAACGTCAACAAGTAAACGACAACGAGAAAAAGAACAAATAGAAGATTCCATTATTCAAATGGCAATGGCAAGATCTAAAACAGGTGGAATTGTTGTAGAGGGTACATCGGGATCGACAGGGATATCCTTGGCCCAATTATGCCGATCAAGAGGTCATGCATGTATTGTTGTCATGCCAGATGATCAAGCCACAGAAAAACAAACCATACTCCGTACCTTGGGTGCTATTGTACATGTTGTCCCAAATGCTGCCATATCGAATCCGAATCAATATGTCAATGTTGCCAAACGATTAGCCCAACGAGCAAATAATAATAAGAATAATAATAATTACAGTAACAACAATAACAGTCACGTACAAGCTGTATTTATCAATCAATTTGAAAATAGAGCTAATTATCAAGTACATTACACAACAACTGGACCTGAAATATGGAATGCCTTGCGTCATGTTGGTATTGATGCATTTTGTATGTCATCTGGTACAGGGGGGACTATTGCAGGTGTATCACATTATCTGAAACAACAACAACAACAACAAGAACAACAACAACAAGAACGAAACAATAAGAACAAGCACAACAACACGACTACACGTATTGTATTGATAGATCCACCTGGAAGTGCCTTGTACCATAAAGTACAGCATGGCGTAGCCTATGCACCTCAACAACGGGAACGTCATATGAAACGACATCGGTACGATACATTGGCCGAAGGGATTGGATTAGATCGAATCACCCAAAACTTTGCCTTGGCCCATATTGATGAAGCGTTACAAGTGTCGGATCAAGAGGCGGTGGATATGGCACATTACATTTTAGATTTGGAAGGATTATGGATTGGGTCCTCGTCAGCCATGAATTTAGTAGGAGCCGTCAAAACAGCCTTGTCCCTACCACCCCAATCTACCATTGTCACTGTCATTTGTGATGGTGGACAACGACATGTTACACGGTTTTGGAATCGTGATTTTATTGTGAATGAATGGGGATTGCAATGGCCTGGTGATTATGAGGATGGTACTAGTAATGATAGGGATGAACCTACAATGTATAACACCCATGATGATGTGGACATTGAAAAGAATGCTAATGGTACACACACGTCAGCAACAAACTCAACAAAACCAAAAATACAAAGAAGAATACCCGACTATCTCCCATAAGCAAAGAGTATAAGGGTTTAAACTAAACGAAAGACAATGAGACACCAATATACAAACGAAAGGAACGGCTTTTGCAAATAGGACACACATCTTGTAGACTCAAATCTCTAAGTATTCCTCCAACAACATGTACCTTTTTATTTTATGTTTTTTTATAGCCTACGTATCTTTTGCCTATGCAAAAGAAAGAAATGTACGCCCTATTTTTTTTTTAGTTTTTTGATAGCATTCGTCTTTTTTATCTGTACAAAAAAGACATCTATGCGTTTTATTTTTTCCCGTTTTTATTGTATATTTTTTGATAGCCTTCTCATGCCCTAATTTTTTTTTTTAATCTTTTTTTTTTTTCTATAACATAACAAACCGTGCTTCATAGACCCGAATGCTCCATGGCACATTGGCCTTTTATTGTATCTTATACAGTATGTATCCCCCCCCCCTTCTGCCACATTAGCAACCCCACCACTCCTTCAAACCTTCTATTTTGAATTTTAAAAATGAAGATGAATGAAGAATGTGTGAGTTATCATGATGATGAATTTTGCTGTCATAAAATGCCACTTAGAACAAGAAGTGAATGGTACTGCATGTGGTATAAATCAATGTACCATATCCACCTTCACTCATTACTAACAGGGTGCATTTAAAATGTAGGTAGTAGTGTTTTCACCCTTAATAAAGTCACCATTATACAAAGCATCCGTAAGTGCTGTCAATGACACAACTCCATTGGTCACTGGTCATATACCATCAGCACTGCTGTCATCTAAAAAAAACTGACAGACCAAGTCAAGATATCCATTACCATCAACATCCTCATCAGTGCTAAATTGAGGAATGCCCTTCTTCTTAGTGTTTACTGTACTGGCCAATGTCATTTATGTCAAGAAATCCACTTCCCATGACAGCAATGGGAATCCTACCATGCCCATCAATGTTGAGGCAACCAATGGAATTGCCAGGCTGGATGTTAATGCTTACAAAAAGGGCCTTGCAAACTTCTTGGAAATTTTCCAGAAGTAATGGAAACAAATGAAGTCTCACGCATTATGGAATGTCCAAGCAAACTATCTGCTTAGCATGCATTGAGAGATGTCAGTTCCATAACTGTCCAACAAGCCAGATTTAAAACAAGGTAATAATAGTGGGTCACTCAGCATTATCTTGAACAGTGTCTCAATGACTGCATTATTATTGGGGTTTCATAGATTAAGTGCTATAAATAGAGAGCTATCAGAAAAAAAACCATTGCAACTTCTATACACCATGTCCTAAGATAAAGTACTTACATCTGGCATCAGGAGAATATGTCCTGGTATAACCAGTTTGTACCAAGGCCATTCCTATTACCGTATGAAACAGACCGGCACAATGTCATCTGCTTCATCATGGAAATCAAAAATGCAATCTCCATGATTGATGAGAAAGGCACTGTACAGGACATTTATTTCAGGAAAATATGGGCACCTTGGGAAAGGGAACAGCATTTTCATTATTATCTATGTAACAGATAAGAGTCAAGAAATATTTTCTGAAGATGATGATGAAAAATATATGAGCTTCAAGCCAAGAATGTAGACAACAACAAATCATAACAAAATCAATTAAAATGATTAATGTTAAACTAAAAACAAATTAAAATAGTAAGAACCTGAATAAAACAATTGTTGATTTCCATTTTTTAGTGTTGTATTGCTATTTCTATTGTTATTTTTGTTCTTTGTATGGCAACCGCATTCCCTGGATTTTTCCTATTGTCTCTCTATTGTTCACTAAAACTATTATTCAACTTATCATAACTTACATCAAAATCCAAAAATGCCTTGCAGTTACCTTTCATTTCTCTATTGAAATGAAAACATGAATAACAGTTTACATGGAAGCCTTTTTGACAACTAATACATCCAATATTGTTGTTCTCCTCATTCCTCACATCTGACAAATGAAGCAGCTAATGCTAGCCTTCTCCTTATTTTCAACCAGTATGTGGTTGTTGGTGGCAGAACTAACCACCTCACTATCTGGTATCAAGTTAATCCTTTCATCTGTAACAGTTACTTACCCTCTTCTTTTCTTGCTCTTTTTTTTGTATTTTCATGTTCTCTCTCATCTTGCACCATTTGTTGACAGATATATCTCTTGAATTCTATACACGGCTGTATGATGGCTGGGGAGAAAAATGGGGCATTCCAAAAAAATACTTAAGAAAAAATAATAAACCAATAAACGGAGTATCACCCATTTTGTTTTCACTTATAGGAATTTTAACGGTTACTTTCCACAGGATTATTTTTGGAGTTTCAAAGAAGAGGTTATGTTTTTAATCGATTATTAATACCTTTTATTTTAATCTAATTAATTTTCAATCAATAAACATTCACGTTCAAACATGGAATTGGTCTTGTTGCTGGCAATAACCTGAATCTAGAGGTCAAGAGCTTTCCATGAAAATATATAGGTGTCTGGGGTGAAAATGTATCCCCCCCCCAAAAAAAAAGTTATCAACAGTTAACAGACAGACGGTACGCATTTGGTCCATGCAATCAACAGCATTCATATGATTGTTGTATGCCGCTACTATCCTGGAGGGAAACCATAAATGTTGTCCTGTGTAGAACTTCACTATTGGTCCACCTCATTACATTACATAACCCCCTCACAAACAATAGCCTCTTAATCTTAATTATTATATCTTGAGAATGGGCTCAGTTGGTGTGGACGCTAAGTCATTTGAATAGAAAAAACAACACCCTTCGTATCTTTCCATAGTATGTACAGTACTCTGCTATCAGTGATTGTGAGCATGTCTCACCTACTCAAGGTCTCCGACTTTATTGCAAGCACGTACAAGTTGGGAAATTCCTTGACTTGACTTATTGGTATGGCAAGATAGTACCTGTTGGTACTATAAACGTTTCTGAACTTGACAGCGCCTACAGTACCAGGTGCCTTTCATCCTCCGTTACAATTATCCTTAACAAAAAATAATATTTTTACTCATGGTTTGTCATGATGACGTCAAGTATGGATTTGGCACAAATCTGCAGCTGTCCCTGGAACCTGGTACTGGTACAGGTGATTAGCTTTATCCTGGTGGTCCTAATAAATAGAAATTCTTTCGTTGAACACAAAAATATTGGGTGTGACATTCGCTTCAGTTTGTTTGTGGTGAGCCGCGGTGAAGCCGATCAAGTATGGTGTATTATTTTTTTTTGTGGATAGTTCATCTTTGCATGTGTTATTTCTAACGGCGCAGCTCTCTGCTAGTCTAGAGCACTGAATATGTTGTCGAAAGTCTCTGAAATATTGGCGACCTATTCTAAGTATAAAAATAAATCTGATGGTCCTATCACGGTGGTCCTGACCATTTTTTATACCAACCGCCTACCAAAAATGGTAAAACCTTTTAGTACACATCAAAATAATAATATTAAAATCTGTTTACGATTAATTATGACGTAAAGGGTTTCACTTCGAAGGATACAGGTACAGAACCTGAAGTAGCCTAGACAAATGAGAATGTCGAGGAAGATGGAAAAAGGCAATCAAGCTTGCTTAAGTAAAAAAAAACAAGCAATCGGTACCAGTAAACGATAGACTACACAATAGCATAAAATTAATATCTTGATCAACCTCGAACCGAGCAGTTTGCGACTCAGTCAATCACTGCCTCTTGTTTTTGGTTTTCTTATCTGTACACACTTGACCATTAGCTCCTCAAGTTGAATAAGGCGCAATGAGTTCATCAAAGTCGAAAAAGATTCCAAGCTTGAGCTTCATTGCCGGTAAAGATGAAATTCCTTCATGGGAAGAACTTCAAGTTATTGAAAAGAGACGTAGAGGGATCCT
>WKLE02004658.1:0-10704 GCA_014885115.2 Asterionellopsis glacialis | reverse complement strand
AGTGACATAAAAATGACTTTCCAAGGAGTGAATATGTCTTTCCAGGGAGTGAAAATGTGAAGGCAGGACAGACTTTTGCTTAGATTGCCTTTAAAAGCCTTTCTGATGACTCAAACACACTTGAAAACAAGTTTTGTTGAATACAGCACAAAGCAGCCCAAAATTAGCCTCCAAGATACTTTCAGAACACAACAATCTACCAGCATGATTCTATACAATCAATAAATAGACAATAGCAAGGAGGCTGCACAGAAGTGCTTAGCTGAGTTGCTACCATGTGTTGCTCCAGCATTGTTGATGGTGAGGCAAAGTAATTTTGTCAAGTTCTGCAAGCTAGCAGACAAAAAATTAGAGGATATGATATGGAATACACTGATAAATACCTGTATGTACGCATAGAAGGAAGAGTACTTGTACAGGTAGCCCATCAGTAATAAAAAGAGCATCCATACTTTCTACACAACCACTGGTTATTTGTTCCAGGATTAGGTGAGATGGATGGTAACAATTTCTGTCTGTCTCCCCTACGTACCTTCTACATGATTGTACCAGTATGCCTGATTGTTGCGAGATTCAATTTTTTTCTTGTCTTGTTGCCTGCACGCGTAATATTGCGGTAAATTGACAATGACAAAAAAAAGTTGTTTGCACGCCACAATCAACCAAAATGAACACAAAAACCCACCTAATGCATCTATTGTACATCTTTTGGAACTGTCATGGCAAAGAATAACAAAAAATGGTGACCTGGGGGCCAAAATATGGTTAATTGCTGTTTTGCCAGCTTTTTTGTGATCGCACAAAATGGCCAAATTTAATTAACAATCTTCCATTTCAAAGGCTGTTGTTGTTCCATCTGACTAAAAAAATGATGATGGTTCAAAAGGTATCATCATTGTTAGTATTAAGAAGGTTTATTGTTGTGTTTTTTGGTGATTTATCACCATTGTTGTTGTGACAAAAAATAGGTGTGGAAGTTCTGCATGCATAACTCACTAAAAAAATTGAGTCATGCTAATTCAAAGGTGCCTACTGTCTTTTATGCATTAGGCACCTTTGATTCCCTTTTTGAGTTGATTGATGTGTCAATTTGCTTGCAGAACGTCCGCACAGTGGAATCATGGTTTTACTGATATTTTGTGTGTCTTGCAATTTGTGCTATTTGTGTGGGTGGTTTGTACTGTACAAAATTTGACATACAGACTGTGTTACTTTTTGGTCATTCCAACTCACCTAATCCTGGAACAACTCTGGTACATAATTTTTCTCAAAAAGAGACTTGGAAAAAGTCCAGTTCATTTTCATTCATTTTCCTTACCACAGAGACTACACAATACAACCCAATGGATTCAGAAAAGGAACCTTTGAGCAGAAAAACGTACCTGGTACCAGTACCTGGTAGGATACTGGAGTCATACAATATCTGTACTGCAAATTACAAGGACAGTCTCGATGTTTTTTTACCATGAAATGGATATATGTTCATACTTACATGCGTACACCCATATCCCTAAACCACCATTTCATTTTCAGCCCCCCCCTGGTTGTGTACCCAAGACACCAAAGAATACAATGCTTTAAATTCACACAATATCTGTACGGCAGATCTTAACAAACAAATCAATGATGAATCATAACAGGAAAATTTTGTTGTTTTTTACTGTGAAATGGATAAATGTTCATGCTTACATGTGTACGCCCATATCCCTAAACCATCTTTTTTTCCAAGTCCCCCTGGTTGTGTACCCAAGATACCAAAGAATAACAAAGAATACATTCATACAATATCTGTATGGCAGATCTTAACAAACAGATCAACGATGAATCATACCAGGACAATTTTGATGTTTTTTTACCGTGAAATGGATAAATGTTTATACTCACATGCGTACTCCCATATCCCTAAACCACCTTTTTTTCAAGTCCCACTGGTTGTGTACCCAAGACACCAAATAATACTAATTTATACAACAGCAACTCTACTGTACAAAATAAGAGAAAACTCATTTTGAAGTAAAAAAAAACTATCAATTACTATAATCACTGCTGTAAAAATCCAATTCATATTACCTTATTTGTGATTCATTTTACTGACAACATTACACAATTCTATACCAAGACATTCTGAGTCATGTTTAAATGTTGAATGGACAACTTTTTCTTACTTACATGCGTACGCCCATATGCCAAAACCACCTTTCCCCCCCCTCTCAAACTCTCCCCTTTCACCTTAGCGTAATCAATAGATTACAAATAAGATTGACTCTTTGACTCTTAGAAACTCTTTGAGGTGTCAAGACAATCTGTGATTAGAAAGAACAAGAACATGGAGTAATCTTGTATATAGTCTTATAATTTTAGTAAAGAAAACACTAACAAAAACATTAGTTTGAGAGGTTATGAGCACAAGTGTGGCATAAATCCTACAAGGAAACTTAGTACAAAAGTACAGAAGAAGAAAGAGAAAGAAATTGATAAGAATCAAGAATCACAATGATCAATTGTACCAGTACTCCTGCTCCACCACCACCAAGAGCTGGTTCAATGCCTGTAATGACTGATTCTCTATTGGGTGTGATGCCATGCATGTCAAAAAGAACTGATGACGAAGCATGTACTATTGGAATAGCTGTTAAGAAAGATGAACAAGGAAATCTCAACAAGAAAGCCTATATGGCTTTATTGGCAAAAGCAATCAAAGGCTTAAGTGAAGAAACCGGAAAGTTCAAGACTATGAAAACCAGAGAAGATGATGATGATTTACAGGGCATTTATGATATTGGCCTTTTGGTTGATGCTCTTCATCAATCCCTTAAGTCATATGATATGGATAACATATTTGCAGTAGCTGATGAGTTTACAACAGCTACGGATGACAATGAAATTCCATCCATCATGAGTACTTTACGCAATCTTCTTACAGATTACAATTAAGTTTCATACAAAATAGTGAAGAAGAACTTGTCCTATTATTACTATTTTAGAGAATCTCAAATGGAGTCGCGACAAGATTTTGAATAGTAGCTGTGAATCATCACTACATCAAAAGGTCAAAGAAAGACTTTGTAAATTAGCTGATGAACATAAGACTGGAATTGTGACCTTCTTTCTAATGATGAAAGAGATTATGGCCAGCACTGAAGTTAGCTTGAGAGCAGTAATCAAACAACTTGAAAAACTTTGCCTAAAGGATATTGATGGCAAAAATGTAATGCAAGTCTCAAGTTGGATTCCTGGAGCCTTAATTTATTTGAAAAATAATCATGCTTTACTAAGTGATACAATTTATCTAATCACTCAAATTTTAAAGACTTGTTCTTCTGATGAGTTCAAGAAATTCATTGGAACAATATATATGAATCATCGTATTCATATTTCAACCATTATGGCAGAAGAATTACTTGATTACACCAAATCTGAGTATAAATCAATGATTATTGATGGAACCTGGCCATCTTCTAATCAAAAACCAGGAAGTGCCTTCCAAGCTGAAGAGCAAACTTGCTACAATTGTGGCAAGAAGGGACATATTTCACAAAATTGACCCAAACCATGGCGCAATCGAGGCAATCAAAATTGAAATGCAAACAAACAACAAAATCAAGGTGGTTGTGGCAATTGTCAAAACCAGCAAGGTCGAAAGCAGGACAACCCAAAGTGTAAAGCACCCATTGATGGTGAACCTACCACTTGCATCCATGATGGTAGCACTGAACATTGGTGTTCAAAATGCAGTAGATGGACAAAAATGCATGATGAGGCTAATCATTTGTCAAATTATAAGCAAGGTCAGGCTCAATGTACACAAGAAGCTTCTGATAAGAAAACCTCCACCACTTCCTCTCAAACTTCTACATTGGAGACTGCATTGTCATTTACTAGTATCTGATGGTTCTGTCATGCATTTGCTAAGACCATGATTTGGACTTGGTTCAAACACTTTTATGTGTTGATGGTGCAAGTATTTGTTTTAGAGACCAATTGTTCTCTCATGAACCAATTCATATTTCATCTCCTTCAAATTTGGATTATCTCTGCTTCATACATTTTATTTATTTATGTTTGGGATTTGGTTTATATCAATCCATTAACTACAACTATAATTATCATTGAATGGCTGACTTGTCACCTATTAACTATTTTGTTTATTCGTGATGCAACATTAGCTGTTGCCCAGGCCCATCCATGTGCTAAAACCCTTTCTCATTCCCTTTGCCTTAAAATCAAAGGAAAGAAATTAAGAAAACAATGTGTAAGGTTTTGGCACAAAAGGAAATTAAAATTTAGAAAGACCAAACAACAAAGTAAACCTTATTTTGGATCCAATTTTACCAATCAAGAATGCATGGAGCAAGCAAAAGAACAAGCATATGAACTACAACAACAACTAATACAAAAAGGTCAATGAAATTATGCATGTGACTACAAATATGTATGTAAAACTAATCCAGAAGAAGGAGACTACTTTTTTAGACATTTATATCTACCACAATTACCACCGGTAGTATGTCTAGCCATGGAAAGATCAACAGAGATGTTATTTAAGTCTTCTAAAGACATCATCACCAAAATTGCTGAAGGCGGACCCAGAATTAAATCAATGTATTGGTGTGATGACCTGCCTATCATTTTTGATACTGGAGCTAGTAGTAGTCTAACACCATTACGTGATGACTTCATCACTTACAAACCAGTTACTCATGGTGAACAAATCGATGGTATTTCTGGGGATGCCCATATCAAAGGCAGAGGAACTGTGAAATGGGAAATTTTGGATGACAAAGGAAATCATCAGTCAATCATTACCCCTGCCATTCATGTGCCAGAAGCAAAAGTACAATTGTTTAGCACCTATCCTTCCTTCAAGAGTATGCCAAATAATGATGGCTACTTTTGAATTGACAAAGAAGGCACTAAGTTTAAGTTTCCTGGTACAAAGGATATTCTTACTTTTGTGATGGACTCCAATGGAGTGCCTCACACCTTTTCAAAAGGAAAAAACTCTTTGGACAATGAATCTGCAATAGCATTCCCATCCATTTTGATGGAAGGTAATACACATTTAATGAATGCTCAAATGGAGCTATTACTCTGGCATCAGAGAATGGGCCATTTAAACTTTGACTGGATACAATGGCTCATGCGTACTCATGTGGGTCCTCCAACATAGAAATTCAAAAGAATGAACAAAAGGGAGCATCTTCATGTTGGCATTCAAAATGTGCTTCATGCCTGTATGGCAAAATGTATTGTAGAGCTGCAGAAGCCCAGCACTTATGCAATAGAAAGGATGTTGAAGGAGCCCTATTTGATGGCAACTTGAAACCTGGCAATGCATCAGTGTAGATCAATATGAAAGTCCAACAAGAGGCAGACTGCCTCATACTTATGGTAAAGAACCCCCAAATGAAAAATATGGAGAAGGAACAATTTATGTCGACATGGCCACTGACTATGTCTACATACAATATCAAGTTTCATTAACGGGTGCAGAAACTGTTCGTGGAAAGAAAGCCTTTCAATTAAAAGCCAAATTGGCTGGAGTAACCATTAAAAGTTATCATGGTGATAACAGAATATTTGCCAAAGAAGATTGGCAACAATGTTGTAAAAGATAATGATCAAACTACCAATTTTTCAGGGGTGGGAGCTCATCACCAAAATGGGAAAGCTGAACGGACCATACAAAATATCATAAATATGGCAAGAACGATGCTCTTACATTCCCTAATTCATTGGCCAGAGGAAACTACCATTAATTTATGGCCATTTGCATTAAATTATGCAGTTCATATTTGGAATTCAATTCCTAAAAGGGACAGGGGTCAATTGTCTCCTGAAGAAATATTTTTTACTTCCAAGTCAGATCACAAACAATTAAGATTGTTAAAAACATTTGGTTGTCCAGCTTATGTAGTGGAACCCAAAATTACAAGATGGTAAAAAGTTACCAAAAAGGCAACCACGAAGTCATTGCAGCCAATTTCTAGGTTTCAGTGAAGCTCATAACTGATGTTGCCTTTATTAGTAACATTAAGTCAGGATATGTTTTGCCACAATATCCTGTTGTGTTTGATGAATTATTTATTACTATACATAACAATAATACTGAACCTTAAGTACCCAAAAATTGGGAACAATTGTTGACAAGTGATCTTGTTAATTTCTTAGAATTTAATGATGAATTATGCAACTTAGATCATGATTGGGATTTACCAGTGGAACCACAAGGTCCTTGGGTCATACCAGTTCCCATACCACTTCCCATTGAGAGGGAACATAACAGGGACAATGATCAGCTCCAGCAAGAACAAGATCCAATTCCCAATCTCGATCCAGATCCAATCCCTGATCCAGATCCACCACAAACACAAACACCAACACAAACTCCAACACCACCAACTCAACCAACACCCATACCACCAAGAAGAAGCCCAAAGAGAGCTGTACAAGATCAACCATTCAGAGGGAGTGCCAAGCCTCACTATACAAAGTCAGCAATCTCCCAAGAAGAACTGTCAAAAGATAGATTTTTACCTGGATTCACTGCAATTGTCAAACATAATTCCAAAACCAAATTTATCACTAGGTTACATGAATTGTACCACAATGTAGATGATGATATCATGCGATATATACATCCTCTAAGTTTTGCTGCTACAATAAATGTGGCAGAGTATCCAAAATATCATAAGGTAATGAAATCTCCTGAAAGAGAAAAATAGATAAAAGCAATGATTTCTGAATTAGACCACTTAAACAAAATGGGATGTTGGGATATAGTTGAATCTATGGATACAATGAATGTATTAACCAGTGTCTGGGCCTTGCAGAAGAAACAATTTCCAGATGGGCCAGTACAAAAATTAAAGGCTAGATGCTGCATCCGAGGTTTCAACCAAATAGAAGGCATTGATTATTTCAAAACTTTTAGTCCGGTAGTCAGATGGGTGACCATTAGGCTGTTATTGACTTTATCTGTACAGATGAATTTGCGCACTGTGCAAGTAGATTATACCAATGCCTTCATTCATGCCAAGTTAGAAGAGAAAGTTTATTGCAAAATGCCACAAGGTTTCTGCCAAGAAGGTAAAGTGCTTAAACTTAAAAGAAGCCTCTACAGCCTAAAACAATCACCACTCAATTTCTTCAAAAGATTAAGAGGAGCTCTTAGCAAAGCAGGCTTAAAACCTTCTAGTAATGATCCCTGCTTGTTTATTGGAGAAAAGGTGATTTGCATATCTTATGTAGATGATTGTCTATTTTGGTCAAAAGTTGAGAAATATATTCAACAACCTTAGATCATCTTCAGGACAAGAATAATCCTGATAGGCTGCAGTTAAATATCAAAGATGATGTAGCTGGATTCTTAGGAATATTGATACAGAATAATAATAATGGTTTGATTGAACTTCTACAAGTAGGTCTGGTTGACTGAATATTACAAGTAATGGAATTGGAAAATTCAACTCCTAAAGCTGCGACACCAGCTGAAACTAATCCTACAGGTACTGACAAAGAAGGACAATCTTGTCAAGAAAGTGGAGTTATGCTTCAGTGGTAGGAATGATGATGTATTTGGCATCCAATTCAAGACCTGACATAGCTTTTGCGGTTCATCAATGTGCAAGGTTTACACTTAACCCAAAGGTGTTGCATGAAAAGGCACTTAAACGAATTGCAAGGTATCTAAAAGGAACAAGACATAGAGGAATGGTGATAAAACCATCTCATAATTTATGACTTGATTGTCATGTGGATGCCAATTTTGCTGGTCTGTTTAGTGTCAAAGATAAGTTAGATCCAGTTTGTGCCAAAAGTCGAACTGGTTTTTGTATTACATTAGGTGATACTCCAGTATTGTGGGTATCGAACCTCCAATCTAAAATTTGCCTTAACACTACCGAAGCAGATGTCTATGAGAGATGTATTACCACTATGAAGGCTGATTGATGAGTTAGCCACCCAGTTAGATATCAAACGGGAATGTTTGACAAAAATTACAACCGTTTGGGAAGATAACGATGCTTGTCGTCTGTTAGCAAGTTCTAGCGATTTACCACGAATCACCCCAAGAAATAAACATTTTGCAACTGAATTACATTGGTTCAAAAGTCACATAGGAGATGACATAACAGTTGCACGAGTAGACACGAAACAACAAAGAGGAGATATATTTACGAAAGGTTTAGCAGAGAAAGAATTCAAAGACAAACGAATATTTCTGATGGGTTGGTAAATTTGTGACGATATGAAAGTTCGCTCGAGAGGGAGTATCAGACAAATATTAGATTTAGGATTAAGAGAGTCTTAGTGAGCTCACAAAGGACAGAGTTAATACGATTGACTCTTCGACTCTTAGAAACTAATCTTGTATATACTGTAGCCTTATAATTTTAGTAAAGAAAACAATAACAAAAACATTAGTTTGAGAACCGAACCTTCTCCCTCTTTCAATCGTACGAAACAGCGTAGCCCTTCTTGCAAATTTCTCAGTCATGCATGAAGCCAATGAACGTGTGAACCTATTTTTCAATCATTAAAATAAAAGAGCGAACTAACGAAACAGTTGTCGACAACGAAAAGATTAAAACATCTCTTGAACAACTAAGAATCCTTCACACCGAATACTGCACTTTGTATTTCAAATCATATAATATATGAGCTTGAAATCTGTTACTGCCTTCCAGACTTTCATTGCTGGAGCTGTGATTTGGAGCTATCATGGCTATAGCAAGCAATACCGAAAGGAAATGACAATCTCCGAATGGAAGATCATGAGGTTATTCTGTCTCGAAACCATGCGCTCTCCAACTGCAGGTTTTTTCAACATTTGTCAAAGTTTTGTTCCGGGAAAAGTGGTCAATAATGCACAAGCGAAACTGAACACCTGCTACTTGAAGGGCTACCAGCTTGAAGAATTGAGAGATTTTCGTCACAGCGCCGTGAAGAAACTTGTAAAAAATGCTGCAAGTCTAAAGAAGGATTTGTCCAAGACAGGAAGAGGCAAAAACCCAGAAGTTGATGACCTTGTACAGAATGTGCAAAGCCTTGCAAAGCACTTCAAAGAGCTCGACAAAAAAACCCGGGAAGAGTTGAAGCAAGCAAGAGGACTCAATGAGAACTTTGTTCTTGTGTGTACCCAAATAGTTCAACATGTGCCGTTCGTTGTCAATGTCATGGATATTCTCCAACCTATCTTAATGGCATATTCTAAAGCGAAGAAACGAGACAAGTTAATCGCTCAGACTTCCAAACGAATTACTGCAATCATGAACGAGTTTGCTTCCCTCATCAGCAAAGTAGAGAAAGCCGGGATAGCATTTACAGCATCAGAGACCGACGAAATCTTGCTTCTGCTCAATGCTATTATTGACGGGTTTGACATTGTTGCAAAGACAATGGAAGAACGGCGAACACTGGTTTGGCCGTATTTTAGTTTTGATCATCAAAGGAATAGATTGGAGGGGTGGTTGAGAGTGACCCAGCAGATGTTGGAGGAGAACCAAAGGAACCAGGTCAGCATGGTTCACTACCGCACCAGATGCATCATGGAAACACAGAGAAGCTACTTTCCTGCCCTAGCTAGCATGTCACTAGGAAATACTGTTATAGGGGTAGGATTGTTGTATCTTGTTGTTGACATCAGAAGGATCTCTTCCGCAATTTTAGAAGCAGATCCTTTCATTATCAAGTGCATGAAAGCAAGCGCCAAAACTGGTAGAGTCTTGGTCGGACAAATATTAAAATTTGAAAGTATCGGTAATATTTTCAGTACTTTCGGAAAACTCGAAAAGTAATTCGTATGTTGAACACATTACAGGATATTGTATTCATATTCATCGAGATTATGAAGTGACGAATTTGCGGTGTTCGACAATTTTATGGTATTAATAGTTAATAGTGCATTTATTTAACACAGTTACTTTATTATCGGAAGTGCTAACATTATCAGTCACACAGAAATGAAGATATCGAAAAACAGGTATTTACTAAGTTTACTTGACATCCAAGCAAGATTAAAATGCTCCTATCGATACCAGATACGCTACGACTATGGACCCTCCGGTTTAGAGAGAAATAATATTCAATCTTTTAAATCCTTTCAGATTTTTTACGTAGGACCTAGTCCAAAGTGTCACGCACGCACATTCCAACGTATTATTTGTCAGATTATGAGAATTTTCATCATGAAGAAAAGTGATTATATACAACGGTCAGCTCATGATTCATGATATGTAAAAGTTATTTTGTAACAATCAACTCACGACGTAAACAGTTTCTCGGAGTTCCCTCGGAGCGGGAGGACCTACTGTACCTGATACTCAACCTGGAAAGAACGAGAAGAACTTTCCAATCAGACGATCCCTGTTTTGCACTACTTTCTGTGCTCCTATCCATACTATTCCATCCGCAGAAAGGGTTTTGCGCTCAGAAAGCCAAGAATGCTGTCAGGAAAATGTCGATATGTATCAGTCATCGTCACAGAGTTTAGTTTTGACCCTTTACGCAACGCTTGTGTAGCACAAGTTCATAAGTCGAGTCCTGCTAGTCAAATGGTTAATTTGGTCTGTGGTCCCCACCAGTCTCCCTCCGATGCAGCGAAATCGACTTCGCGTACGAGCTCCGACTAGCGCAGACTCTGACACCCCCCCCTCTTAGCTCTTGACAGGTCTTGGCTAGATCACGCACACATTTTTGCGG
>WKLE02004648.1:0-32554 GCA_014885115.2 Asterionellopsis glacialis | reverse complement strand
ATGACGTCAAATATGGATTTGGCACAAATCCGCAGGTGTCCCAGGTAATGACTGTTGGAAGGAACGTAGGTACCCGTACGTCAAAAATCCAAAATAGTTCGCTACTATAGGTCCATTGTACGTTCAGGACCTATACAAAATAATAGGCAATAGGACATACAACACACAGAACTTCAGGGAGGAAGGACAGGCGGCAAGAATCTATTATTCGAAAATGATAACTCTAGTCTCTAGCTAGAGAGGATTATTTTCAATACCTGTACCTGAGTACCAGTTACCTGGTACGTACAATAGTAATGTTTAGCTTACCAGGTACAGGTACCTGTACTCTATTCACCTTTGTGCCGACCTGGTAGTCCTACTACATTGAACTTAATCTGTCACGATACCTGGTAGTACTGCCAAGCCCGTTCTCTTTCTACCATTCCAGCGATGACTCAGTACTTTGGGCCATTGTAGGAGTGCCTGGGGTATATTGAAGAAAACCGTTAGATAAAAAGGACTAGAAGTCACGGTATTCAGTGTGTCTCAGTGTCATACCATCTACAGCGAGCACAGGTACATTATACAATACCAGGTAGCTCTTGCAGCAGTCCGTAAGGGTCGTACTATTCTCTTCAAACCGTTTTTTCTTTACAGCAATTCTTTTGAATTAGTACTTTGCTTATTATACTCCCTGGTTTGGGCTGACTGAGTCTGGGAACAAAGATCAAAATCACTGTACGAATCGAATTATCCTCTCCCTAAATCCTTAATCACCAGCAATTCCAACCGAAAATTATTTCCAGAAAACATAAAATGACTCTGACTCAGTTCAAACGCTACTTAATTAACGAATTCATCCTTAATTGAGGAAAAACGACGAACGTGTCAATATCTGGCTACTTATTTTATCATACAAAACGTCGCAGAAGTTAATTAAATAATTCCTTTTTTTTCACAGGACTCAATATTGTCTGAAGGTACTACTAATGAATTTTTTTTTTCATGTGATACAGTGAGACGTGGCGATATCATAAAGAAGACATTTTTTAGTAGTTTCATAATCTGATTCGCAATGATTTTCTGGTCTTCTGCTGAACTTCCGAACTTAAACCCGGAGTACCTGTACTTAATGAAACTTCTAATTATCATAGACAGGTATAATGTGTACTAGAGGTGCTGGAGTAAACAGCAGTCATATTATTGGCCTCTACCGACCTAGGTATGGTTCTCCTACTGTAGTTTTCATGTAATTTTGTCATAGAAGTACACGGGTCCACAGAATAACCTTGTTGTCAATTTCTGAACTGTCAATCATAGTTGGCGGAGCTATGCCATCAAGGTCACGTATCATCCACTAAGACCGCCAAAGACCGCCAAAGATGATCAGAAGAAGTGGGGGCATCGATCAGCAAAGAGTCAGAAATACTGATCCTCATTTCTCTAATGCCAACAAGAAGCAGTTGTCCAGCTATCCTCTTCAGTACGTCAAGGATTCAAAAGCTTCAGAAGTCGACGTAAACTCGATCAAGAGAGAAGTTCAAAACATGAATTTCCGTGATATTAAAAGAGAACTTCAATCACGTGACATTTCCACCAGTTACTTCAATGCAAAGACAGAACTTGTTAAAACTCTTGTTAAGGTACGGGTGGGAGAGGCAACGGTCGGGGCCAATAAAGCCGTCAAAGGAATACAAACCCAAGCGTCCCAATTCGTCCAACCAAAAAGGAGGCAGTCATTGACCGAAGCAAGGAAATCTAAATCGAGTTCCGAAATCGCCAACCTTAACGAAGCGAACCTTCAGAGTGCTTCAAACAACCATCGGAGCAATACAATCTATAGAAGACCATCCCATCAAAGGAACATGAGTGATAGTAACATTAAATTTATTGTGGACAATGAGGGACTTCAACCAGAGAGAATCACAAATAGCCGCCCTAGATCATCGCACCACCAAGAAGACAAGCAATCTGTGACATTGCAGAAAAGTGCAAGGGAATTCTCCAATACAGTTGCTTCTCGAAACATCACAAGACGAAATTCTGTAGAACGATTGCAGGTTACACGGACGTCAAACTCTAATACAACAAGGCCTCTTCCACCCTCAGACTCGGAAGACGGCATCCGTCCGCTTGTTAGACGAACCTCTCTCACATCAACCACTAATAGCTCATTTAGACGACGGGAAAAACAAGCTGCTTCCAGGAATTCTCAAAATCCCAACAAAAATAACCAGCGTACGATTGGCATTTTGCGTCACCGAGAAAACAGATCTTTTCTACAACATCGTTATCAGCAACAGAGACAGATCAGTAATAAGCGTGTCACGATTGCCCCAGGCCGTCAAGTCCACCTCATTCCTAATCATATCAACGAAGAAATGGAACTGATGAGACAAACTAGATTTGCCAATACTACCGGTAGTGCTTTTCAATGCCAGCAATATCCACCAAGTAAGTCTTGGAAAGAGGAGACAACCAGGCAAAATTCAGCATATGCAGCTGTAAAAGAGGCACCCGAAAGCACCAAACAAAGTCTCCGAAGCAATACCACAAGAAATTTATGGGGCAAACAAAATAGCATTCGTCGCTGAACATAATGAGCATCCGATAATCCCTTTCACCTAGTGCCATCATTTTGGCATTAGGAGTGCCATATTAGGTGGAAGTGAGGAACACAGTCCTCAAAGCTGCTACAAATTTTTCATTGCAACAGTATTTGCAAGTGGTTCTTCCACTGTTGCTCTCTTGACTATACCAGGAGAGAAACCATTTTTCACTTGTCTTGGAAGTGAGAGATAAAATGATGAACCACATGCACAGCAAGGAACATTAGACAAGACAAATCACACACTGTCTTAGAGTCATTCGGGAAGATAGAAAACAAGAAGTACAACATAAAGGAGATTATAGAAAGAAGAAGATATTACAAGAGTTATAAATGGAGGTATCAGATTAGACAGGAATTAAACCTGAAACGGAATACTATTTCAGTGTTCCTTTTTTGTTAAAGCTAAATTGTAGAAAATACGTTTTTAAAGGAACTTACTGTTGGACAGAGAAGATTTACTAACAGGGAAACCATTTTTCTATAGTCAAAGAAATAGCCCTGTTCAGCAGTGAAAGAAACGCAATTAATTGAAATTCTGTTTTGCATTTTGTTACTTTGAGCAGGGTAGTTGGTTCGACGAAACTACTTTCTAGATCCCCGTCCCTAAGTTTCTTTTGCCGAATGTGAGATACGAATATTATCACTCTAGAGTGCAACTAGACCAAAATACTCTCCAGAGAAAAGCTAAAGGATGCGAAGAATTCCCAAAAATGTAGGCCTAATATCTTTAAAAAATTTGTTATTATGCTGTGACGGTTTGTTCCCTAGTGACTCTTAGTGCTGGTGGTGAAGATGCGTCTGCTGCTGTTCGATAACGCCGGAATAAGGCACGTTCTGCAGCATCAACATTCTTTCGTAAACTCCAACGGAACATTTCAAACCCGTTAGATCGACATTGGTACTGTTTAGTGTTCTCCGGTCTTGCAAAGTCTACAAAAAGTTGGTTTACAAAACTTTTCATGGCAACACTTGATGTACATGATGGTGCTGTACTTGCTTTCGACGAAATGTTTAAATCATCTCTACTGTCATCGTTTGTTGTTGTCAAGGGAAAATCATCTGCATCGACCTTCTCAATCATACTCATAAAAGATTTAAGATCCACTGGGAATTCTTGAGAATTGGTATTTAGTTCTTGATGTTGCTGTTTTGCATCTGTTACTTTCTGTAGTAGAGCCGCTAACTTGCAATCTGTAAAACTACTGATACTACTTTTATCAATATCATTTTCATTCTTTAAAACGGAAGATGAATGTGTATACCATGATGATTGTCCATCTTCTTGGTCTATAGAAGCATGGACAGGTTTCACATTCTTGCGAATACGTTCACGCAAACTGTTTTTCCATGATGACAATGCTGAAGAATCGTCATCACTCTCGTCCATGTCTTCATCAGAAGACGAGTCATCCGTTAATATAGCATCGATACCAATCCATGAACCTTGTTGAGGGAGATCTTGTTGCCATGATTGATCAGGTTTATGTAATGGGAAGTTTTCTAGAAGTACGGGATTTTCATCTTCATCATAGTCACTATCATACATTCGGCTGATACTACCACAACTTGGAAAAGAAGTAGTAGTTGAAAGATTATTCTTATTTTGATCAGCTGTTGATGATACAATAAGTCTTGGCGCATCTACTTCGTATGAAGATTGCCACCGTGCCAAGTTTACGTTCGATGATCGTAAATGTTGGATACCCTGACACAGTTTCGCAGATGCAAATGCTTCATTTTGTGCAACTTCTTCTTGATCTAATCGTAAAAGTTTATGCAATATTGATTGACTTTTACTAACATTCTTGCTGCGTTGTTCTTGTTCTTCAGTTGTTGTTGCTGTTCTTGCTGCTTCAGTAGCGGTATGATTTTGGTTGTCAGTATCATTGTTATCCTGAATTTTGAGATCCTTTTCAAGATTGCTCTCGTTAGGATTCATAAGCTTTTTAGCACTTGTAGCAGTTGTTGGTGTTACATCAACAATGAGCATTTCCTCTTGTCCTTTGGGAAGGGGATATGAAAAACTGAAAGCATTTCGACTATCCACAGATTGAATATCAGGTACACGTGCTACTCTAGCATCAGACTGGATTCTTGCAATCCATGTTGGTTTGCCCTTTAATAGAGGAGAAGATCTTTTGTCTTGGTGTCTCCTCTTCGTCTTCTTCTTTTTAGTTTTGGAAATAGTAGTAGTTTTCGGATCAATGTTTTGTACTTTTTGCTCTTGGTTGGAATTCGGGGAAGATAATGACAACGACGAATCAACAACCGATTTATCAGGATTGTAATTATTGTTCTTCTTTACAGGGATTTCAATAGAAAATCTAGTACTGCCACTGTTATCATTTGTATTGGGGCTATCCATAGATCCCTTTTTCCGTATTAATCCAGCAAAGACATCACTACAATCTGGTGCAGAAGAATGATCGAATGCACTTCTTCTAGAATTACCTTCACTCTTTTTGGAACTGTGCAAAGACGAAGATTCATGATCGACTTTCCATGATTGTTTCGTCAATGTAGTTGTGTCTTTCAATATTCCCTTTTGACGATAATGATGAATCCCGGTTACATTGTGACGATCAATATTTGTTGTTCCTGATGCGGAAGCTGCAATCAAAGCGTCATTTAATAAATTCAATGAGTTTCCGATAGATTCTGAAGACGATGGAGACGTTTCTGTTGCCATTTTTGTGTTTTGAGCTTGCTCTTTATGCGGATGTTTTATTGTTTACACCTCAAAGTTCTTTCCAAGTTAAGAACGTGATTAGCCGTACTGTACTCGTACGGGTTTTGTGAACCTAGAGCAAATAGTTATTTGTGTTGTTTGTTGGTTTGTTCTCTTTTTTGAATGTGTGTATATTGTAGTTTTCTGGTTTTCCGATCAAGCTTTGAACTCTTTCACTCGCTTTAAGTTTGCATTGTGTTTCGTTAGGGCTTACGATGTACAGATGGCAGTACCAGAGTGGCTAGTAGTACAATGTCATAGATTTGGCTAAAGTTGACCAATAGAACAGGATTAAAAAAGCCTTACGCAATTTTCGACGAAATTTTTAATGCTGTTTACTGATTTTACATGTATGTTCGACATTTCGAAAAGTTCCATACATTTGTACATGAATAGCTACGGCACCTCACTACATACCATGTCAAACTGGTGCACCCACGTAAAAATGCTATTCATGCGAATGACTTGTAAACATGAAATTTCCTTCTGATATCTACCAGTACATTGTAGAATCTACTGCTCCTAGAGGGATACTCCACGTAATTTGTACATTTTTCTGTATCAATGACGGTGCCTAATTAAACATCTTGCCTTGATCTTGACCATCTCATCAATATTTAACAAATAGGGAACAAAACCAATCCCGATCTACATGAGCAAGATGGTAATAGCAGTCACGAACTGGTGCCATGAAACTAACATTTTCAATATTCACAATCACGAGTTCAATCCTTGATTGGGTATATCCGTTCTGCAGGATGGGTACCTGTACGACCTACTCGTGTATGAAAGAACAAATCTTTTCCTGTCTTCGTACCAGTAGGGTCCAACGTACAGTAGTCCAACCTCCTGTATGAGGAACCTGGGTAGGGCTCCAGAGGAACATTCCTGGACAGTTCCAACGAACGTAATGTTCCAGGTTTCTAGAGTACTAGGTACTAGATACTGTACAACCTGCCTATTGTTCAAAACCTGTCCAAGCCAGCCGACAATACTTATGATTTTAATCGTAAAATATGCTTTTTGGACCTACGATATATCTAATAGATAGACCAGTAGCCTCTAGAGAGACAGTTCTTCTTGGAGCAGAAGGCGAGGTCTGGCCGGTAGGGTGTGCGATTTTAGAAAAAAATCGTGATTTTGTTGTCAGACAACATTACACCTACCCATAATAGGTACGCCCAGGCACACAACCCAAAGATATCAGGCAGGCTGGTGGGCAATTCATCCACATCATCTCTAGACTGTACCCCTTGTCTCTTCAAATGTCTCCATCTGAACCCCCAAGAAAATTTGGGCATTTTGAATTCTCACAATCCTTTTTTTTTAAATAACAAAGAGTCTAATTTTATCAATCCTCTTGCTGGAAACAAATAAAGAGCATTTCTAGTTCTTGTTGTTTACAATTTTTGAAATGCCCTCTTGTCTTGATATCTTTAATAATTACTTTCAATGTGTCTAGTAGAATTTTTTGTTCTTATCATGATAGAAAATGAACTGTTTGTGCTTAACTTTGGTGAAATTTCCTGTGAACAATGCATGATATGTTTTTTTTGTCATACCTTATTACCCTAATCCACACTTAGGCCACCAGCTCTAGAGCAGAGAGGCAAGATAGAATGTGTCATTGCCATCTCTTTCTGTTGACAGAGCTTCTGATTAATATACAAACAGCATATGTCTAATTATTGACTGGTCACTCATTATATTTTTGTTCTGTTTCTAAAATGTCACTTTATAAGAATAGTAAGAATGATGCTGACAGCCAGATGCTCCTGTTTACAAGCTAGTTACAACTACACAACTACTCTCTACTACCGGAGAAAATCTCACAGATGATGTTTTGTAAAGGTACCCATGTTGGAACAATTATATCAAAGTCAAGAACTCAAAATTATGGAAAAAGTAGCATCATTATGTGTAGCCAAGAATAAGAATCAAAACATTTTACTACAAAAATGTTTGATTTCATTCAAATTCTGATATATCTAATATTCAACTAATATAATGACAATAGTGGTTTAAGCTATGTCTTCATTATTATTAGTAAGAAAATGTGTTGTTGTGTTTCTTAGCTTTCATGTAATATTCTTACTCCGCCTCTTTTTTATTGTATTATTTTGCTTGCTCTGAAATAAGGCTGAAATTTTGTCCTTCCTGATGAGTCTTGGACTAAATAAATAATTATGCATTTTTTCTCTTTTAATATGCATTAGGAAAAGCATTGGATTCAGTGTTCAAGTTGAGGATGATTGTTATTGTGTAGCTTTTTGCTTGTACCAAAATCTGACAACTGCATATGTTGTTTTAAATTCTGCCTGTTGATGATTGTTATTTTGTTACTTTGCTTTAGTCATTGTTAACCAGTATTTCTATTCTGAGCTTCCTTTGCAGCATAATTTTGTAGTATAGGTAAAATCTCTATGGTAAAAAAGGAAGCCCTTTTCACTGTACTAGTCAGCTGGTGGTGCCATGATCATGCTAATGATATATAATACTCTGATAATTAGTCACTCAGCAGCACTACCAACTTGAATGAGAACATGCAAAAGTGTGTCATCATCCAACTTTCAAGAAGGGAATGTACTTGAGGTGCATATATTGGTTCTGGTAAAATGAATACTGTAGCGGAATGAGGAGATGCAAACAAGTAGATTATCTTCCCTTCCATTAATTAACTAAAATGAGTTCTAGTCACAGGTTTATACACAGGTTTCAACTGCAATGTCTAATTCCCATCATTTTAAGACTGAAGAAATTAAAATTCTTGCCTGTCATCCTCTTAACACTCAAAATTCTGGCCCAAGGGCCTTCGAGACTAGAGAGACTAGATCCAGCTAAAGAGCTAAATCGTCGCACTCTACCATTTCAGGATTCGATACTCTAGTCTAGGAGCCAATTAACCTTATCTCTGATAAGATTACTTGGATATATTAATATCCCATGTACATATACTAATACAACGTACTCGTACAATTACAAAAGCAATAGAATTTATACCGGCTTGTCTTCCCACATTTTTCAAGTTATATGTCCTATTTATGTCTTGGGATATGACAGACATTCGATTTGGATGATTCGTCTGATGAACACAACTTATCATATATCATAGGATTTGGTTTTTGATTCAAAAGTACATAACCTAAGTGTCATTGAAACCGGAATTAATTAATAGAAAGTATACTCGTTGGATAATTACGGATATTTCAGTATATTTGAGTATTTGTTCAACAGGACTTCCATTTTCCGTCATCCCATGATGACCCATCACAATCCGGACATCATATTTTGCTTGGTTTGGACTCTATCCATGAAGACTCGCATAACGAGACTCATTCATCTAGGCGGACTCGACCACGAGAGAAACGACGAACGTGAGAATTAAAAAAACAGTCAACGCTGTAATAAGACACAAGCAACTGCTTCGCTTACTTGTCGACGACACTGGTCTACCGTGGCCGTTTACTGCTTTGGTTAGAGAATAACCTAATACAAGAATATGAACAAGGAAAGAAGAATATTTCGCGTCATTTTTATGTTTTTTGCTGCTGGATGCATAGGGTTTCAAAAGCATGGAAATGATCTCAGATCCGCGCTTTCATCGTCTGGTATTGGTGGCGAAAGGAGTGGCCGATCACTTAGGATCCATGAGTATCGAGATGAAAATAATAATTTAGTTATTATCTATGATCAGCCTTCACGAGTGTTGACAACGGATACGAAATTTGAAGAAGACAAATGTATTATATCAGGCAAAGAATTCAACTATCGATACGCTCCGATTTTTTCAGGAAATTCAATACAGGAGCAGGAGCAGCAACGAAATCAACAGCAAAAGGATTTTGACGACGACAAGTATTCACTTATTGTTGTAGGTGTATTGTCATCTCCAGAAAACTTTCATGCACGTGAATGGGTACGATCTACATGGGGACAAGATTTACAACATCGTGTATATTTCATTGTGGGAGGAGATTGGGAAGATATTGAACAAGAGTTTTACAATTATGGTGACATAGTATGGATTGATATGAAAGAAGAGTGGTGGTTTTTAACATACAAGGTACAAATGTTTTTCCAAGCAGTTGAAAATCATTATGGATACTCGTATGAGTATATTCTGAAGACGGATGATGATAGTTATGTCGGACTTGATGTTATGAACATTATTGTGAATACCAGACAGCCCGATTATTATGGTTTTTGTGGAGTATCACCGGTGATTCGTGACCCCGAAAGTAAATATTATGTGCCCCTGGAGATATTTCCACATCCTTTTTACCCTAATTACGCGGAGGGAATGGGCTATGTTATTTCCAAACAATTCAATCAATGTTCGAAAAAACTTATGCCAACCATGGAATACATGCCTATGGAAGATGTTGCTATAGGATTACTGGCCGAAGAATGTAATGTAGCATGCGTCAATGATCCAAGCATAAAGCATTCTTCTCAATTTCCTATCCATATTGTTCATAAAATTGACTCCTACGAGAAAATGAGTGCTATTCACCGAAAGCAACAAAATCTAATGTTGATGTTTCAATACATGAGCGAACGAGCACAAAAGCGTTTAATATGGCCTAAAAAACAAAGGTTGCAAACAAACCCGGTATAGACACACCATTGAAACATGTACGGTATACGTTACGGCAACTTGATTGTGCTAAAACTGCTTAGGCTTCAAAGTCTCAACGCTTTCCGAGATACTATGCTGGTGCACTTCAATTTGATAAATCATTTTGCTATTTATTTTTTTATTAAAGTTGGTCTTTATTCTTACATGATACTTCATTTTTATTTCGCTACCATTATCTTTTGCTGGTTCTTGTTGTGTGTTTCTTAGGAGACTTCTAAGTTGGTGTTGATAAAATCTTGAGCTTCCTCTACTGTTCTAGTACGGAGTAATACTTGACGAGTTTTTGGAACACCAAAACGACCGAACTTTGCTTGACTTGATTCTATAATTTCAAATTCATTTTGTTTTGACGGTTCTAACTCAATAGATGCGCTGCAATGAGGGACAAATAACGAAACTGCTGGCATTAAACCTGACAGCAACTTCCGTCCTGCTGGTTTCTTTTCCTTAATATTTTCTGATGTAGGGAGAGCTGGCCACAAGGAATAAAAAGCCTTTTCTGGAGCAACAGATGTATCTACTCCATCTGGAAGATCAAACAAATGAATAAAGCCATCCACTGTTGTTATAGCTAACGTAGTTTGCCAACCTTGATAGCCAGTAACTGTTCGTACTCTTCGTTCAATGATCCTCATGGAAGCTAGCGTGGAACTGGAGATTGGTGAATCTAGTACTTCAAATCCAGTGGGTGCTTCAAATCCACCAATGATATCATCTTGACGTCTTGAACGATTAATAAATCTAGATCTATGAGCTGTCCCTCCTTCCTGCAATGTTCTCGTATGATTCCTCAAAGCTAGTTTCACATCTTCTTCAACCTTTTCTTCCATTTGTACATTCACCAATTGATTAAGCACAGGTTTGTGTACAGAGGCACAATTAGATGACAATCGCCGTTGTCGTGGAAGGTAGGCAAGCAAAATAGAATGGATCTTTTCTTGACGTTCTGCCTCTAGCTTTGCCACGGCAGCATGAAGTTTAGATAGTTCAGGACCAGTGCCTTCCCACGCCTGTCGTTGATTCAGAACAGCCAAGTAATATTTCATTTCCAACAACCAAAGGTCTTTACCATTGTCTGTTTCTTTTGAGAACGCACGCCTAAGACTTCCGGGTAACAAAAACTTCCCGTCTGACTTTTGGTGAGGATCTTTGGAATCAAAAGATTTAGTCGGTATTAACATATCTGATGGACTTCCTGGAGAGTTAAAGAATACAGTTGCATTGCACGACGTATTGATATTTGTATGGAATGCACCTGTAACAATACACACAAATCAAAAAGTGGCACACAGGCACAAACAACAAATGTTAATGTCAAAGTTTGCCTTCAACTTAACATCATTTACCAACTGGCACTTACTCCAAGCTTCTTCAACTCTATATTCCGCTCGTTCGAGCTCTCCGATGATAGATTTCCCATACAATTTATCCAGTTCTTCCTTACTTGATTGGAATTTTTCTCTATATGTTGTAACATCATGGCAAGCAGTTTGTTGTGAATGCATGGCACAATCACCAAATTCTTCAGCAAGGATTGAGGTCGTGTCAATCAATGGACAAAGCATACCAGTACGTTCTTCTGGTCTTTCCTTTCGAGGTGAATTACCATTTCCATGAAGGGAGGATTTGGGCGATGATTTGGGCGAAGCTAGATCTCGCGTAGGTGATGCCTCCCGACGACCTTCTAAAATTTGTGTATAATCTTGATTCATTCGACGGTTGGATAAAATCCCATGCTTCCACGACCCAGCAACATTTAGCGAATCATCTAAAAAGACATCTTCATATATAGCTTTCATAGAATCAGCATATATCTTTTGTGATCGTGCTAATTGTGTAATGAACTTTTCAGCCTGAACTAATTCCTTTAAACCATTATTTAGGACATCATGTGAAAATTGCCATTCATTTTCAAAACAATACAACCTTGGACCATATTCTTTCCGTCTTTTGTTTTCAACTTCTAACATTTGAGAATACAGTCGAAGACGAGCTTCTTCACTAACTTCATATTTGGGTAGCATCATTTCACCGTTTTCATCAAAAGTAGCAGTAGAACTGATTTCCTCTTTTTCTTTGCTGATATTGTTGGTGGCTAAAGTTAACTTAGGGGTCGGTGCACGGGGAGGTGTAGAAAATCCATTATCATTTTTTGTAGGCAATGACTGTTGTTGTGTATGGAGAGTATCATCGCCCTCTTCTTTTGCGTCGTTGTTGCTGTTGTTGGTAGTAGTAGCTCCTTTATGGTCCAAAACAGGTACAACAAGTTTATCCGTAGAAACCTTACAATTAGCTTCTACTGCACGTTTGACTCTTGTCACACGTAATGAGTCTGCAGTAGCCTTGTCAAAGTCATAATTTGGGCACAGGTAGTATTCCCCTGTAGGCATATCTTCTTCATCCATTACCTTTTCCTTAGCTGTAAGTCCCATTTGCAACCGAAACATACTTTCACGTGGTATACAGACTGGTAGTTGACATACCAATTCACGTGATGATTCTGATACCACTTTTGGATGAAAATGATGATTGGCTATATACTGAACTTCAGTACCGTCATCCTCATCATACTCATCAAAACTGGGACTTTCATCATGACCTTTATCTTCTTCTGATGTCTTTGGTTGCATAACTAAATGGTTCAGAAAAAGTTCACGTCGATGTCGTTCTTGCGTATTCTGTCTAGAAGATTTATTTCCTTTTATTTGTTTGGGTAATAATGTATAACCTGATCGTGGATCATTCGCATCAAAGAATGTAGCACTGACATCATAACATTTTTCACCACGACCACAAACACAATTAATACGACGTGCAACTTGTCCAAATATAACACCTTTTTGAATCGATAAAACATCATAATCTTCTTCATTGCTTTCAGTTTGTAATTGTTCTTTATTTTCAACATCGCTGTCATCATCATCATCATCATCGTCATCATCAACAACAACCTCTTGTGTGGGCGATGACGTTCTCGCAACCATGAGTCCCTCTGTTGGAGTTGAAGAATCTCCTATTTCTTCTATAGGGGATTGTGATTCATCATTTTCGTGGTTGCTATCGTCATCATCATCGTCGTCATGATCATGACTATTCTTATTTTGTATGTTTTCAATTTCATTACGAAGGTCTTCTAATTCATCTTCGATATTCACAGCCTTTTCTAATTCTTCTTCTTTCGTGGAAGTATTAGAGGGTGTTACCTTTATATTGCTTTTTGAATTATTATTTTTTAATAATTGAAGATCGGATGATGCTACAGACGAAGATGAATTTGAAGATATGGAATCATCAACACTGTTGCTGCTACTATCATCCTCATCATGGGCTGGACTTGGTCGTATCACAGTAATTTCATTCTTATCCCTTCTTATGGGACTGAATCTAGATTTTTTGGGACTCTCCGCAACAACACCTTCTACAACTTCTTCTTCATCTGACATATTCCATGCGTCTTCATCTACATCTGCGTCTGGATTTGACTCACTTTGATTCAGTAAACTGCGTGCATTTGTATCATTTCCACCACCAAGACTAACAAATCTTCTATTGGAATTTGAAATACCAAAACGACTACCGAACCTTCCAACTCCTCTTCCTGCATTACTGGTACCTTGCTGCTGTTGTTGCTTACGTTGTTGTCGTTGACTCACCATTTTTTTAAACCGATTCGCTATTTTTTTTGAAGATTTATTATTAGATGATACACTCGAAGTCGAATCCAAGGAAGGTGCCGGAAGAATCCCATCATGATCATCTTGGTTGTAATTTTCAACACTTACACCCTGTGGATCATCTTCCATGGGAGCATACTTACCAAGAATGGTTTTTCCACTTTCACCACCGCGTTTCAATGGGGTACGTTTTCCACTTTTGGCCTTTCCCAACATGTTACTAAATCGCAATCGTTGATGTTCTAATGCTGTGGAGAATTTATCGTTGTTGTTAGGAGTAGTAGTGTTTGTGCCAGCAGTATTACCAATGGGACTGCTACTAGCTTCACCAAAACTTTGTTCCTGCGCTTCCTGTCGATCAGGACTATCGAGAGTAGTTGGGCTCATGATCCCAATAGGTGCACTGCTAAAGGTACGACTGTGCACGTACTTGCTTACTATTTCTTTGACTGCAGGTGGTCTGCCTTGTCGAGTGCAATCAGCCCAGGTCTTTTTAGGGATGCCAGATCTCTCTCTCTCTCTCTCTCTCTCTCTCTCTCTCTCTAGACTACGTAGTCTTGGTAGATAAATGTCCCCTTCTGCTACCAGAGAGTCAGTCAACCTCAGATAAAGAAAGTAGGTGTTGTAGTCTATCTTCCATGCATGTATGGAGTACTGTATGGATACCTAGACACCCTCGCGATTAGGACTCTACCAGGTACCTGTATCTTATCTGTGTACCAAAAGGTACACAAAATGTGTGTACATGCTCAAATACACGCTGCAGGAGCGTGTCAAAAGTCTCACATGCAGGAAAACGCCCTCCACCGCCAACTACAGTCAGCACTATGATTTTTGGTAAAGATTATTTGCAACCGTCTTGCCACCGACAAAAAATTTTTGGTGTCAGTATTTCTGGGGAAACAAGCAATCATAGCAAAAATCAATTCAAATTCTCACATACATGAGATTTTGCGATTAAGTAAGTTTTGACACATATGATTTTAGTAGTGATTCATATTAATCATCATTTCCATAGTAGTGTCCTCCGCATAAATCATCGTAATGTATTTCTACGCATAAAGAAATTGACGACTTATTTTTTAAGAAACTCTAGACCTCGAGCACCCACTATAGACAACACTGTAGATTGAAATTACATTTTATTGTTATTATATATAATGGAAACTTCTTGTACAGAAGAATATACCAGGTACACGTACGATAGTCTCACCAAAGATTTTTCTCATTATCTCCAGAGGAAATTTGCCATTGAACACAAGACACCCATTTTTTGGTTCACAGAAACACTTACAACCGGTATAAATAATTATCGAAAGATACCCTATCTCCACTCTATTGAAAAAGAACAATCGAGTCCCAAAAACGCGAACATGAGACACCAACTTCGAATATCATATCTTCTTTTTGTGTGTAGCACGACAACAAACAAAGGAAACGAAATGAATATAAGCCATTATACATAATCACAATGGTGTCCTTTCGTAAGGCAGGTAATGTTATCAATGTGATTGTTTTGATCTTGGCAATCACTCATGCAGTTTGTGTAGTTTTATTGATGGATGACAATGACGACAACAACGACAATCGCGAACGCACCACTACTGCTACTAATATGTCTTCTTCTTCAAGTAATTTTTTCTCCTTTGATGAACAATGGAAACAAGCTGGTTTCTGCATCCAAAACAAGGATATACCTTTTTGGTCATCTTTTGATATAGCCTTTTACATAGATACCTTTTTTAGTTTATGTTTAGGTATATTGTATCTACGTTGGAAGGATCAACCTGGCATGAAAAGTTGTAGTGATGTAGTACCCTTTGTTATAATTGGAACTTTGGCTCATGGCTTGGCACATGAATATGAAGCATCCCTATGGCGACAAGAACAAGAACAATTATTACAGCAGCAACAGGACATGACAATAACAACAACAAATGAAGAGGAACAAAAAGATACTACTACTATATTTGCTTTCATTGCCTTTGGTGCTTTATTTTGGTTTCCATTATTAAAAGCTTGCATGATGAATGTAAATTCTGTAATGGTTGCCATCATGTCATTTTGTGTTACAATGGGAATGTCCTCCATGGATAAAAGGTATACATTGACATTTATACAAAGCGTACTCTCCATCTCATTTCATTCGAATCAATTATTACTTCCTCTTGACGAAAAGGGATCGTTTGAATATCTAATGTTACCATTCTTATCAGCATTGCCTACAGTAGTCACAAGTTGGATTGAAGTCATATATTGTACTGCCTTTTATCAAGGTATTGGTGGACATGCCATTTATGATGCTAGTATTATTGTATCATTCGTCCTGTATTATATTTCCTGTTACAAATATCATTATCGACGTCAAAAGCAACAACAAATGGAATCAGTACATGAGGTTGAGAAATCTAAAAAGGAGCTATAAGCAATAATGGATAAAATTGATTTCTTTCATTTTAAAATTTACAGTTTACCTTACTGTACATACTTGGAGGTTGTTTGCACCTGTAGTATTTTACTCAATGACTTTTGTACTTTCGTTCTGTCATCTACAAACAAAGAATTTTAAAGTATTGTAAGGAACGTATACATCACAATATGAGAAAAGAAAGAGTCAAAGTTTTCTTTCACAATCACTGTAAATATAGAGGCATAAAAGAAAGAAGTGAAATGGACAAGGAATTTTTATTTAAAAAAAACATTTGTATGAAAATTGAAATGCAATCCAATCCAGTAAAGGAACCAAACGATGTAAGAATCCACGCACGTGAAAAATAGCTACGTATCTGACTTATTTTGTAGCGTGGAAAGAATTATTTGATTGTCACATCATCGTCTATTGTACATACAAAGTCCCCGTTGGCAAGGGGAGAGATAGAGACAGAGATTGCATAAAGTTATCCTTTCGATGATAATGACTTTGTTTCTATTGATTCCGATGAATTTTATTTTGCAGTAATTCAAATTTTCACTTTTGGAATGTTGTTACATATAAAAAAATTAAGGTTCACCAGTTACCATCGTTTCTCTTTCTCATGAGCATTACAAACTGATAAATCTTCAAGATGACTATGTGAGGTTGTCATCTGTTGCTGTAGTAGGTAGGTACATGTTTGTGCCCTTTACAATAAAAAGAACAACAAACACAACGGCAACTATAAGTCACAAGAAAATATTTTCAAATACTGAAGAACAAATTTTATATTTTCTCATTGTCACACCCGATGTGACGATGCATGACTCGAGAGACAAAAACCTGTAGGACCTATCTCTGCTACCACGCAGAGGCGACAACGTTCAGTTTCCGTAAGTTTTTTGGTGTCAAAACGTTCGTTCCAATTTCTGAAAAGAAAAGAAATTCTTATTCTAATCAGAACAAATCTAATGACTCGTGAATGTAACATTTGAAATTTGGTGTCTAACATTCTCATTTTTTCATATTATGGTGAATATTGTGGCTTTGACAAAAATGTCTGTGGGCCTTTTTCTTGACAAATTTCCCGACTCGTGACTGTAAGTTATTATGGTTAGAGCTAATGATAAAAGCTGGTTGGTTCCTACAGGCTACATGTACCAGATTCAGGGAACCTTTTTGTTGTTGTTCTCCACCTCATTACTCATTTTAGAGTATGTAGGTAGTGAAAGATACGGTACGGATAGTACAATAACATTGAAATTCAAAATTTTCAATAGCACTTATTTTCTATGACAAATGTCTTTTTTGTAGTATGAACAGGGGATAGCTCTAAATATTGAGGGGTGGAGCTTGAACATTTCTGTATGTGCTTAATTTTTGTCATTTAAACACGAAAGAAACTACAGGAGACGAAAGTTCAAGGTCCACATCTGTACATAGATGGACCCCCTTTTTTTTGATAATCTACGCCCGAGATTTTCTCTTCATAATCAATCCTGCATAGCGAATGACAACTCGTGACTGTAAAATGGCCTATTTATTTTCAATTTTTCGTATCATATACTGTGGTCTACGCTTCACAAACTGGTCAGCAGAAAGAACTTCTTCACACAGTCTCTAATACTTATTTGTTGCTTTTTCAACCTGGTACGCTCTACCCGGACCTGGTATTCCTGATACTGGGTAGAATGTTCAATGTCAAGCAGTCCTTCCAGGTATGAAATGCTGTTGCACATAGACAGTTAGTATCAACAAAATAGACATAGGTATTTTTGATGTGAATCATGTACCAGGTAGTATGTAACTCTACCTGGTATTATTATTTTGTATCATTGATGATACTTGTTTTCATGTACAAAAGGAGGCTACGGAGGGAGTAGTCTTGAGAATAAAAATTCCGGAAAATTCTCGCGAATCAAAGAACCAATCATATTGAATAAAGCTTCACGTGAACCATAAAAATTTAAGTACGCTTGGTCGCATACACTAAATCTGTCCAACGCTTTGAAATTAACAAATTTGCTGCTTGTCTCATTTTACCATGCTTTTTGTGCTGTCCAAATACCGCACGGAAGTTTTTGTGAAGAAGTTTCTTCTGCCACCATACGGTCTAGTGAAAACGACAAAGCCCTCTGACTCAAGAAGTTTCTGTGGTCTTGCTTTCAGAAAAAATAATATCAAGTCGTATGAAAGATACCAAAATCACAACACGCCGTTTGGAAGGAAGAAAGTGAAAATACTGTATCAATAGTTTACGACGAAAGACAAAGGAGATTTGGTTATATTGTAATATTGTTGCTGTTGTTGTACTTAGTGATCTCGTACCTCTCCTTGTTGTGCGAGGAACGAAATCAATGCGATTTTCCTTTAGTTAAACAAGCAACAACAACAAAAACAGACAACAATAATGATAAGACCCTCTTCTTCTTTTGTGATTGTTCCCATTAGACTTCACTTTTTCTTTTTTGTGCTTATTTCTTTTGCCTCTACAAGAAGTTCATGTTGTGTAAGTGCAAAGTTACAAGAAAATCGTAACAAAAATGAAGCATCTACTGCTGCAAAGAATAAGGTGCGAGTAGGAACAGAAATAACAATGGATTTGGAAGAAGAAGGTTCATCATCATCATCGTTGTCGTCTTCGGAGTACTCATCGTCATCAACACCACCCTTAACAAAAATTATCAATGGTAAAGATGCGCATCGGAACCAATACCCGTGGTTTATTCGATTGTTACGAAAAGAAGATAAGTACGTTACTTGTGGTGCTGTTTTAATTGGACCTGATGTAGCAATGACAGCAGCCCATTGTAATTACCCATCAGCAATGTTAGTAGGTGTGAGAGCGTATGTAAAGGGAGGTGATACACAAGAAATATTTCGAACTATTACACGACGCATTGTCCATCCAAAGTTTAATAAAAAAACTTTGGAACATGATATGATGATAATAGAATTAAGTGAAGCTGTCCCGGATGTAACTCCAATAAAGATTGTCGAGGACCAAAATGTACCAAACACTGGTGAATTGGTGACAGCGATTGGTCTTGGATCGACATCAGACAAGGAAATGAAAATCCCGGATGTCCTTCAACATATCGAAATTGAAGTTTACAACAATGAATTCTGTAATAAAAAGCAATCGTATAGAGGTGCAGTCAAAGAAGAAACTATGTTTTGTGCTGGGTTTGAGGATTCTGGTCAACATCAAGATGCATGCTTTGGGGATTCAGGTGGACCTTTGGTGAATTTGAAAGGTGAACTTTGTGGACTCATATCGTTCGGTGTTGGGTGTGGAGATGAGAACTTTCCTGGTGTATATGCAAAAGTAGCCCCTTTTTTTGATTGGATTGAAGATGTAGCTTGTTCCATCACTAAAAGTGAATCAGGAGGACACTTGTCATGTCACACTACACCTGATCCTGATCCTCCTAATATTGTTGGGGCAAACGCTAGTAGTAGACCTGCGAAAAGTTCAGACGATAGGCGATCATCAGGACCCAGAAGATATAAAAAGAAAAGACGTGAACGGAATGCATCAGGCAGAAGAAACGAACCAAGTAGTCGTCCTCGCGTTGACGGGGATTCTGTAGATTGTACTAATTCTCCAAACACACAGGTAAAATATTCAACCACTCCCAACAGTGGTGCAGTACGAAATCATTATGTAACTACCACTTGTAAGGATGTGGGAAATAGAACTGAGATCTGTGGCAAACCTGATGTCAACAATCGAGGTCGCATAAGTATATGGGAAGTATGTCCCCGGGAGTGCACTTCCTATAGCCGCTGTTCGAAGTGAAGAAGAAAGAAAGTTGTTGTGGCGCACATAAACCGAAAAATCTTTTTCCTGCATGGAATGTTTATCGATATTAATCCAGCTATTACCTCTACCATGTGATTAGACTTGCTGAAGGCTAGTGAAGAGTTGACTGGATGGCAACCAAAACTTCCAATTTCCATTTCATCCGGAACTACTACAAGCTGGTACTGCCCAATCCACCAAGTAGAACAAGGACATACAAATCATTCCCTGTGCTGTTCTAAGTGTCCAGCTAAGCATATTGAGTTGAAACTATGATAAGTGCAATATCAACTAAGGTTCTAAACAAGAATGGTGGATTCCACAATGGGACCTTGAACAAGACGGCAGCATGGCATCATACTTCGACACAACTAACTATTGAAAACAAGCCATATTATGTAGTCCATTTCTCCAAGGTCAAAATCCAATGATCTTACATATAATTTTAGTATCCTCAAAAATCACAGAGCTTACTATACCATCCATGTCTACACCCATAAATTGAGATATTTCTTCAGTCCATATATATTTTCCTTTTTTTTTCTTTGATCCATTATATCAAGCTCCGTCCATATCTTGCAATTTGACTTTAGCTCTCTTTTTTTTTCTTTTCTCCTTTCCTTTCAACCAAACCAGTACTTTTTTGCAACCACACTCTTTTTTTTCAAATAAGGCTTGACGAAGAGTTAGCAGTTCTGATATTCCCCGAGAACGCGCAAACATGCTTCTTTTTACTTCTATTCTAAATTAGAAGTCCTTAAACAACGATTGTTGTTGGGGTGTCAAATGTGGTTTGTTGGAGGGTGGTTCATTCTCCACATGCCTATAGGAATCAAAGTGAGATGCATCCAATGGATCCTTAATACGGGGTACCCACGGAGAAGCAATCTTCTTGTGAAGAAGCTTGTCAACATCAATTACATTGAACCAAGAGTGATCCCGAATATCCATGTCACCTCGTGCCAAACAACCGAAACGATTGGCTTGACGACGAACAATCAAACGTTGAATCAAATCTTGTGCCATCTCATTCACAATACCACCCGGTGGGAATGAATACTTCACTTGAACAATACGTTTGAATAAACTCACTTGGTCTGTACCGTACGAGTAAAAGGGTGAACGACCAACAAGCATCTCGTATATCAAAACACCGAAAGCCCAGTAATCCACACCCTTATCGTGACCCTTACTGAGAATGATTTCAGGAGCAAGGTATTCAGGAGTTCCACATAAAGTGTATGTCTTGTCTACAACAATCTTGGCAAAACCAAGATCCACCAATACACAGTAACCCTTGGAATCAATTAGAATATTCTCCGGCTTTAAATCACGGTACGAAATACTACGATGATGCAAATGACTCAGGGATTCAAGGATACAGGCGGCGTAGAAACGGGAATTTGCATTGGGGATACCATCTCGTGTCTCCGTATGGACGACTGAAAAGAGTTCACCACCCTGTACCAGCTCAATTAGCATGTACAAATGACGTTCGTCTTGAAAGGTAGACACAAGGTTTACCACGAATGGGTGGTCAATGCTTGACATGATATTCTTTTCACGAATGACACCTTCTACTTGATGGTGACCAATAATTTCACGCTTGCCCAACATTTTGAGAGCATAGGGGACCCCGGTACGTTTGTGACTGACAAGCCATACCTTACCAAAGGTTCCGACACCTAAAATGCGGAACTTGACAAGGTCCTTGAATCGAATGCTCTTGTTCATACGGTGGGTTATGGCAGGTAGAGGTTGGCCAAGACGTTGGATGTTACCAATTACAGATTCAATAGCAGATCGAGTGAGGACTCCACAAGTGGTATCTTCTGCAGCTGTAATGGTTTGCTTGGATGGACTTCCTTCTTGCTCCTTCATGGATTTTTCACCAAAGTAATCAGCAGTCGTCAAACTATTGATGACGCCATTATCATTGGCAACAACGATACGACCTTCACGGATAATGTAAAGATTTTGTGGTGAGATCTTGCCTTCTTCTGCGAGGATTTCACCCTTTTGAAAACTGACTTCCGTCAAGAGATCTGTAAGTCGAGCCATTTCGTAGGGTTGGAAATGAGAATTGGCAAAAATGGGTACACCCATGAGGACGCGTTTCTTCATGGCACGGTCAATCAAACCTTGGAGAGGACCAAGTGTCTTCTCAAAGGTATCACGCGACAAACAGAGACAGGAACACCATGAGGAAGCAGAAACGTTTGCTACACGGGGTTCTCCAGTCAATAAAGCGCGTTCTCCGAACCAATCACCAGGTCCGAGTACTTGATCCACGTACTGAGAATCACCGAATCCAATATCATGGACAGTGACAGTACCTTCTCGTAGAATATAGAACACTTCACCCACATCGCCCTTGTTGATGATACGTTCACCTTCTGGGAAAGTAACGGTAGTCAGAGCGTCACTGATCTTGACGAGAGCTTGGTCGTCAAGTTCGGAGAGGAAGGGAACCTTTCGGAGAGTATCGTGAATGTCTTTTTGCTGGTTGGCTGTATTGTTAGCCAGCATGTATCTAAATGTAAGCTGGTCAACCTTCCAGAGACGACAATCAGTATTTGCAAGACATGTTGCAGCGCGAGGGCAATTGTAGAGAAGAGCAAGCTCTCCAAATGATGCACCCCGAGTGCAGGCTCCCACGTGATTTCCATCAACTGAAAAGGATACGTGCCCATCTTCGACTACGTAAAAGTAATCTCCGACTTCACCCTGTTGAATAATTAATGTTCCAGCAGGAACCGTTTGGAGGCACATTGCATCAATTAAAGATCGTCGCTCTTTGGAACTCAGCGAAGCAAAGATAAAATTGTCTGCAAGCGATGCATCAATAAATTGAATCGCAGCGTCAGATTTAGGAAATGAAGGAGGTGTAAAATCCCCCGTTAAATCAAGCGGCTGGGCGAAGACATTTTGTCCACGCTGTTGCCGCACACGGTTGTGAATGTTAATATTTTTCTCGCGCTCCATTGCAGCGTCTTCTTGTGGTTCGCTTGGTTCGTTGTTCGTTGGAGGTTGAAGATCCTCTGTTTCACCCGATCGCTCTCGAAAAGCTGGCTTTGGCGACGCCTCCTTTGATTTGTTTACGTCTGAAGAGCTGATTTCCTGTGAAGCCTTCTGATCGGGAAGACTCTCTGGCGGCAACGTCTGTTGTGACTTTGGTTCACCGCTGTTCGATGCAGGACCAGAAGATGCTTTGGGGTTGTTGTAGTTGGTGGTGCCTTGGCTGGTGAACTCGGACTCTTGCGGTGCGACGGGAACTGTTGCCGGGCTGGACGGACTCGCACTGCTCGGTCTTTGTGGCAGATCAGGATCCTGATCTTTCAATACTGGCGCCGACTGCGAGGAACTTTCTAGTACAGGTTTTGACGACTCTACTACTGTTGGTTGACTACTTGTACAACCCATGTGACGCGCGGACCGACAACGCGCGGACCGACAACGCGCGAGATCGTCTTTTTCTGGGAAGACGAAATGCCGAAAAACGACGAGACTCTGTGAGTCCTGGGGAGAGCTCTCTTTTTATCTCTTTTATGGAAACAAGGAGGAAAGCACCAAGGCACACTGTCTGTGAGAGACCAAACAAAATGCCAATGATGCAATCGTCTTTCAATATGGATCAGTTCCACAAAACTTAAATCGAGAATAGATTACTATATCCCGACAAAGCGTTCGTTTGCTGTCTCTTTCTCTGTTTCACGCGAACTTCGTGTTTCGCACACCCACGACACTTCGCGTTCTCGTCGTAAAATTTTTTTTTCGTGACCCGCTAAGCAGTTTTAATGTTTCGCGCCTCATGAATCGTGAAGTATGAATTCTCGTGCGACATCCGATGTGAACTGAAGCGGCTTACTGGGTAGAGTTGTGTACCTGTACTGTATGTATACATACATTTCCTACTACCTTATAGTACCTGGTCGTAATTATACCTATGCAGGAACTCGGAGAAAACAGTCATTTGCAAAAAAGGGGGTAGAACTATACTACCAGGTACACATGATTTTTCAGGAGTAACGTCTTTGGCTCTTCAAAAAACACGAGAAATGTCCAAAATATTTTATATATTTCTTTATCCATTTATATACCAATTCATCCCAACGTCCTTACCCACTATGTCGAATATGTGATACCTTACATGTTCGTAGGTTAGGCATTTGATTGTTAGGATAACAGATTTTTTGAAATACGAACTTTTTACTGTTGTTTCCATAATGATGCCATATTCCTTGTCGGCGAGTACTGTGAATCTAATTTTGGTTGACTTGGTATTGAAAAAAGAACAGTCCATTTATTAAACGACAAAAATATTCTGGAGGGTTGTATATATGAAACTTACGTGTCTAATCTTGTTTCCGTTGAGAAATTCCACTTAAACTTGGATAAAATGCTACGTGGGGACTCTCTAGTACTCAAAGTACTTACTGTACAGGTACGGGCCAGTTTCAATCCCAGAACTGAGTACCGGTCCGTAAAAATACTTATGAATTAATTCTGGTACATTCCCCCTCATGTAGCACTATTATTTTTAGATTCTTCTTTTTTTTCTGGAGAAGAATGGTAGAATCAGATCTTGAGATCGGTGTTCTGTCAGAACAGATGACTGATTCTTATTTGACTGCAATTGTCGACAACGACTCTGTGTCCACGACAGGATCTCTTTTACATCTCGCTTTTACAAGTCATCCTTTCATTGGGGATTCTAGACAGATATGGTTCATTAGTCTATATTGAATACAATAACAAAGAGAGAGAGAGTGAGGGGAAAAAAAGAGAGACCAACTCTTACAATTTTACGCCTCAAGTTGGAATGTAGAATGCCTACATCTTATTGATTGGGGTTTCAAAAACATACATAACATGGAACGACGAGATTTTCGAAAATTACGAGGTGTCATGTTTCGACACTTGTGTCGAAAAGTAGAAAATAATGATCCCAGTGTAGATTGTGTAGCTTGGGGATATTATACTCTGAAACAATATGATGTGGAAATGTTGGTGAAAAGTATTCGACAAAATACAGTGGCTACCAAGTTAAGACTTTGGAATATTACCATGACGAATAAAGAAGGATTTAAAATACTTGCGGAAATTTTTACTTGTGGCAAAACAACAGCATCACGAATACAACATTTAGTATTACGTAAAATTGAATTTGTCGAAACTAATTGCTTGGAACACAATTTTCTAAAAGATATTGGAACTATATTAAAGATGAATAACAACATTCAAAGGTTAGAGCTCCCTTCCAATCATATTACTGACACGGGGATTGCCTATATTTGCAATGGTCTTTCAGAGCATACCACATTAAAGCATCTCAACTTGTCTCATAACAAAATTTCTTGTAAAGGTGCCACTTGCATCAGCAAAGTTCTACTCAAGAATGATACTCTCACGTACTTGCGGTTAAGTGATAATCCAATCAAGGATGAGGGAAAGCTTGCCATTCTTTACGCCGTGAAACGTAATTTCTACATCAAAACAATTTCTATTTCATGTATGGAAAGTAGTAGTACTATTACTAACATCAATCCTCTCAATGGTGCCATACAGTACTACACAGATTTAAACAACTTTGGTCATCGACAAATTTTGAATAATGATGACACTGTACCTACGAGTTTGTGGCCCGATCTGTTGGCTTGGTTTGGTAAAAATTGCAAGGCGGAAGTATTTTACTATTATATAAAGTCAAAACCTGAACTATTCAAATCCAGCGGTCCAGTGTCGATTCTTGGGAAACGACGGCGAGAGTAATGATGGCATAATTATAATGTATTATCATAGCTAGACTAATGTCAAGTACAGTGGGTCAAATTGATACTACGACACTCAAAGAGTACGAAATACCAATACTACTAGAAACACTGCATTATAACATTTAAAGACTATCTACTACCAGCCAAGCCATTGACCTTGCTTCATACTCAAAGATAATAGCAGTAACCACAATCAAGTTTGTCTTGAAAAAGTACTAGAGAACTTTTACTGCTGGGGTGTCACACCAAGTTCGTTCCAAGCTTGGTTCATTGTGTCAGTCTTCTTTTGATTTCCTACAGTCTACAGTAGATAATAGCTTTCTTGAGAAGAAGCATTTCAAATCTCCTGAAACCAGAGGGGCGTAGAAACCAAGTATTTTACCTCATTCGAAATAAAGCTAGAGAGTGTTCATAACTAGAGGTTACTGATACACAAAGGTTGGGGATTTATTTTTAAATAACAGTAGATATGCTTTGGAACGCGATTTCAATAATCATTTCATTTTTTAAACAACATTTTTTTCGTTGTCGCTGTCTGTCATTGTCGTTCTTGTTGCGTTGCTTGTTGACGACCGTCGAAGGAGACTTTGCATTCTGTTCGGAATACAGTCCTGCATTCTTTCATACAGAGAGGTGGAGAGAGAGAAAAAAATGAAACAATCATCTGTTGTTAAAAGTTTAAAACGTGGAGGTTCTGTTAGTAGGCTACCAATATCTCGAATTCGTATGCTATGGATATCTTTAATGATTCCCATAGGGTTGATTGTGTATATGAATTTTTCTTCCTTCATTGGCATACATACGGCGACTAGTAATAATGGGATTGCAAATAATGATAAAGATGTGCAACAATCACAATCAAATGAAGGGACAGACATGAATAAAGACAAGCAAGAAGAAAAAGAACCACCACCATCATCATCCTATACGTATCCTTACCAACTACATTATCTCAATGTGGATGGGTCAACAACAACAAAAAGACCAGAACAATTAATTTCATCACAAAATACAGTAGTCACTGCCTATTTTTCCACAAAATCTAAAGCTTCAGGTGAAACCTACAACAAATGGATGGAAAATATGTTGGCGTTACCAGATGCCATGATTATATATACACAACCATCCATGGTACAAACCATATCACAATTTCGTCAACATGCATTGGATCGCACAGTCTTGGTAAGTATGGAATTAGAAGATTTGCCTTATGCAAAATGGTATACCACAAAACAATGGGAAGCTCAATTTGAGTTGGATTTTGAAAAACGAATCCATCGTTCGTATCAATTATTTTGGATATGGTTATCTAAAACATGGTATGTGTCCGAGTCCATCACAACCTTACAGAATCCATTTAAATCCGATGTATTCATGTATAGTGATATAGGTTGTTTTCGACGTAAAAATATTCTGACACCTGGACAACCCATGATTCAACATCGTGAAGTGATACCACGTCATGCCATGCTACAAATGGCACATCATAAACCTAATCCACCCCCGACCCATCAGGTATGGTGGAATGATAAGCGTACCCAACCACAACATTTTTATCATTCAGGATCCCAAATGGTTGCCTATGAGGATACATGGATAAAATTCCACGAATACTTTGTCCAAGTGGTGGATGGATTCTTTCAACGGAATATGTTTGTCGGAGAAGATCAAGCTGTCTTACAATCGACATGTTTACAACACCCTGATATATGTGAATATATACCCTTCACACAAGTGCGTAATGATAATCATTACTTTGGGTTACGTACGGTAGTGCATCGTGGTGGTGCATTTGAACCATGGAAACCACCATCCTTAGATGTATAACAGTATTTTTTTTAAAAGGAGACGTAGTCCACATTGGCTTTGTACCAGATTTGACAAAGGTGCATGTTGTACCAACTTGCATCCTTCATGATGAAGAAAGAAATGAGAACTTCTCACTTATTTTTTCCTCTTTCGGCGTTGAACCCCACTTTTTCAAATCGTAAGCTTTCTTGAGAAACGACATACAAGCAGCTGGCATCTCCACAGTGTTGTAGAGCCAAACATGCTTGTTCGTTGGCTCTATTTTTTTTCACAGTTTTGTGCATCTTGCTTAATTGTGCTCAACTCATTCTTACATTATCAACCATATGGATGACTGATAATTGAGGTACTTCATTTTATCAACCAAAGCCAGCCATGGGTGATATGGATGGGTTGGAATATGGCTGCATGCATGTTCCTCAATTTTCGAATGTCTTTACCATATCATTTAGCCTAAATCTCACACCTTTTAGAGGTATCGAGAAAGATGTGGCATCCTTCATGTTTGTCTCTAGTGCAAATTTACTCATGTTTGTATGTGCGTGCGCAGTGAAGGTACAGATAACAATGATAGTTTGAACACTATTATGAAAACGGCATACTGACCAGTGTTGGTGGAAAAACAGATTGAAAACACACTCTAAAAAAGCACTGAAGAATATTAACACTGGATTATAACATATTAAGATTATCTGCTCTCAGCGAAGCATTGACCCTACTTCATATCCATGCGCCTTTCTACAAGGTTGATCTGTACGAGTACTTGAAGAAGAAAACAGTTAATTATTAACACCATATTCTCCCCGGATCACTCCCAATATGATAAAAAGAGCAACAAGAACAACAAAGTTTGCTTGTTTTGTTTGTTTTCTAAAAATCATTGAACATTGATTGCTGTTGAGGTGTTAGACCGGGTTTGTTTGAAGGTGGTTCATTCTCCATATGTTGGTATGAGTCAAAGTGAGATGCATCCAATGGATCCTTGATTTTGGGTACCCAAGGTGCCGCAATCTTCTTTTCCAAAAGTTCATCCACATCAAGAACATTGAACCAGGAATGATCACGAATATCTTGATCTGCACGTGCCAAACAACCAAAACGATTGGCTTGACGACGAACAATCAAACGTTGAATCAAATCTTGTGCCATCTCATTCACAATACCACCCGGTGGGAATGAATACTTCACTTGAACAATACGTTTGAATAAACTCACTTGGTCTGTACCGTACGAGTAAAAGGGTGAACGACCAACAAGCATCTCGTATATCAATACTCCAAGTGCCCAATAGTCCACACCCTTATCGTGACCCTTACTGAGAATGATTTCAGGAGCAAGGTATTCGGGAGTTCCACATAAAGTGTAAGTCTTGTCTACAACAATCTTGGCAAAACCAAGATCCACCAATACACAGTAACCCTGACCATCAATTAGAATATTCTCCGGCTTTAAATCACGGTACGAAATACTACGATGATGCAAATGGCTCAAGGATTCAAGAATACAGGCGGCGTAGAACCGAGCATTGGCATTGGGGATACCATCTCGTGTCTCCGTATGGACGACTGAAAAGAGTTCACCACCCTGTACCAGCTCAATTAGCATGTACAAATGACGGTCATCCTGAAAAGTAGACACAAGGTTTACCACGAATGGGTGGTCAATGCTTGACATAATATTCTTTTCACGAATGACACCTTCTACTTGATGGTGACCAATAATTTCACGCTTGCTCAACATTTTGAGAGCATAGGGGACCCCGGTACGTTTGTGACTGACAAGCCACACCTTACCAAAAGTACCCACCCCCAAAATACGAGACTTGACAAGGTCTTTGAACCGGATGTTTGTGTTGATCGTTTTCGTAGCTGGAGGTATAGCCTTACCAAGACGTTGGATGTCACCGATGATTCCTTCAATGTCAATCTTTTTGAGGACACCGCACGTGGTCGGTTCAGAAGCAGTGATAGTATCTTCGGAGGGACTTCCCAAAGGTTGCTTCATGGACTTTTCTCCAAAGTAATCACCGGTTCCCAAGTTGCTAATGACACCATTGCTATTGGCCACAACAACCTTACCTGAAGTAATGAAGTACAGACTCTGAGATCCAGCCTTACCCTCTTCTGCAATGATTTGACCCTTGGAAAATGTTGTTTCAGTAACACGATCGGTAAGTTCTTGCATTTCATGGGGTTGAAAGTGTGAATTGGCAAAGATGGGGACGCCCATGAGGATTCGTTTCTTCATGGCGTGATCAATCAATCCCTGAAGTGGACCAAGGACCTTTTCAAATGTATCACGTGACAAACATAATAGAGAGCATGGGGAGGTGGCAGATACGTTGGCAGCACGGGGTTCCCCTGTGAGAAGCGCACGTTCACCGAACCAATCCCCCACACCCAATACCTGATCGACATATTGTGAATCACCAGCACCAATATCATGAACCGTACAGGTACCCTCACGGATAATGTAGAAAACCTCACCAACATCACCCTTATTGATGATACGCTCGCCTTCGGGGAATTTGACGGTAGTCAAAGCGTCACTGACTCTGGTAAGATTGGCTTCGTCAATCTCAGAGAGGAATGGTACCTTACGAAGCGTGAGGTGAATATCTTTCTGTTCATTGGCCGTGTTACTAGCAAGCATAGTTCTGAAGGTAACTTGGTCTACCTTCCATAAGCGACAGTCTGTTTCTGCGATACAAGTGGCAGCACGAGGAGAATTGTACAACAGAGCAAGTTCTCCAAAGGATGCACCCTTCGTGCATGATCCGACATTGTTCCCATCGACGGAGAAGGAAACCTGTCCCTCCTCGACGACGTAGAAGAAATCACCATTTTCTCCTTGATTGATAATAATGTGACCCTCCGATACAGTTTCAAGAGACATGGCATCAATAAGCGATTGGCGTTCTTGGACGTTCAAGGAAGAAAAAATAAAATTATCTGCGAGGGATGCATCAATGAATTGAATGGCAGCATCCGATTTAGGATAAGATGGGGGAACAAAGTCGTCGGTGACTTCAATAGGTTGAGCAAAGACATTCTGCCCACGCTGTTGCCGAACACGGTTGTGAATGGCAATATTTTTTTCGCGTTCCATTGCGTCGCGTGTACTCGCCATATCTTCTGAATCTACTTTATCACCTAAATCTGATGAATCGTCAACAGCGTTATTCTCCACTGCGCCCTTATTATTGTTTAAACCTTTGCTTGCTTCACTCTCTTGAGGAATACTACGATTATTAGTACTTTTTGATGGAGATATGGCAGGTGATGGCTTGGTTGTCGTCGTTGTCGCCGAAGCCTGCTCTTTACTGTTTCCACAACCCATTAGAACGCGCTATGCCTGCGCGAAGACAAGTACTTAAAAATGCCTTCGAGCTAAATGAGTGAATCAAGCGACAAGGAACTGTTGTGGGGAGAGACCCTTCTAACCCTTCTCTCTCTTTCGTCTACACTTCAGACTATATGGCACGTATTATAACAATCTACTGGCAGAAGAGATTGAAATGTAACGCTTTGTCTGATGTTAGCCGTGGAAAAGGAGATGTTGCGTTTCCAAGGCGATGTGAAGAAAGATCCGGAGGGTGTTTCTGGACGCAACAATTACGTGCCAATGTGTTACGAGGTACAGATACCCAGGTAAAGGGCAAGGCTGGCGGGTACAGGTAGGACCTGGTACATGTAGGACTCTCTCTAGAGAGAACTAGAGTTGGTATAAACTGAGCGTGATTTCATCATAAATCTCCCAGCAAAGTACTAGTAGTACTTGATCTACTCGTACCAGGTACCAGGTACAAGGGTAAAATCCCTACCTGGTACCTGTACTTGTACTTTCTCTTACTGTAATTATACAGTACCTGGTACGGGATCTTGTGGTCGTCTCCAAATTCTATCTTTTGTCTTCTTTCCTACTTCTGCCGAAATCTTTTCAGCAAGATTCGATATTTATTATAAATAAAAATTATATGTACCGGCGTCGTATGTATTCTGTTCAATGTACCCGGGTACCTTGTACATAATCTGGATACTGTCTGAAAATGATACAAGATTATGATGTACTGATACTGTAGATTTTTCAACCTACGAGTACCTGGTACTGTTTTTGGTAGACGGAGTTCTAATGTCTACTGCTAAGTAATTGCCAAAAGATCCATGATAATCCATTTAGAAATACTTTATGTACATTGTTTTTGAATACACCAAATTCCCTTATGGTGAAGAGCAAGCCTAACCCTGAAATGAAATACAGACTCAATAATTCATAGTGTTACTTACATACATATTTGAACCATGCGTTGTTTGTAAAAAACAAGATATACTTTAAAACGCAAAATTTCTTATATGTAGAAATGACAAATATTCAATTTTGATATGCATACTTCCAATAATGAAAATTTTCATTCTTATTTTAATATTATTTTTGAAATGAAGTTCAAAATCAGAATATGTACTGATCATACGTTACTCCTTCAAGCTGCAAAAATACGTCCAAGATCTATGAAGATTCAAAGTGTTTAGGATACCGTACAGGAATATAAATATGCCGTAGTACAAGAAGGGATGTGATCACATCTACGTATGACATTCCTTAATGTCTCCTTCCACAGAATTCGTTCATTCATGATGATGTTATTGAAACCAGTTTCTCACTCTTCACAGCACAAGAATTTTAAGTCGCCACTACACACTATAGGCTCTAGTTTTGGAATTTTCATTTCATGGAAAAAGCGCCAAATCTTATCTTTTGTAAAAATATTGTAAAAGATACTGACAAGAGCCAGATCTATATATAATGAACAATTTTCGATGGTAGGGTACCTCTAGAGCATAAATGTGATCAAGAAGTATTTATTAAAATGAGATCTTTTTAAAAGAAGGTGATACAATTCAACAAGTTTTGGCAACATTGGGAAAGGATTTAAACTGCTTATTTAGTTGTGCTTGTCCGTGCAGGCAAGCTTGTATTGGTTCGTTCTAGTTATTAGAGATTGTAGAGAAACGACAAAAGGTACATCTACACCCTATTGTTCAAACTCCTTCTTCCTTCGTCATCGCTGAAATCATAGTCATACTCACCGGATGATTCCATTTCAGATGATGGAACCCCA
>WKLE02004639.1:0-27035 GCA_014885115.2 Asterionellopsis glacialis | reverse complement strand
TATTTGGACATGATATGTTGTTACCAATTGCCTTCAGAGCTAATTGGGCTCATATTCAAAACAAGAAACAAATGTTAATTAATAAAAACAACCAACATGAGAGCCGTAACTGGCAACACCATGTTTACCATGTAGGTGACCTTGTTATGTTGGAGAAGCCAGGAATAGTACCTAAGTTGGACCGTCCTCGCACGGGTTCTCATGAAGTGCTTCAAGTTTTTACTAACGGTACTGTGCGGATCCATAGAGGCGTAATAGAAGAGATGGTAAATATCCATCATGTGACACCATACTACGAATGCACGCAGCACAGCTCGGGAAGCAAATGAAGTACACTCCCTGTAGGACACTCTTGAGGATGGATGATTGATACATGGGTAAGCAGACAGACTCACAGAAAATTACCATTTACTAAAATTTCCTGAATTCTTACTGCTTACTAGATTGCCGGATCTTCTCCAGATTAAACTAAGCTCATAATTTTCATCACGAAATAAAAGTCTTCTTTTCTTTTGTGTGTTGATTGTCTGATTGTTGTGTTGTGCCGTGGTCGACATAGGCGGCATAGGGCACATGATCCTATGTATTTAAACTTGTTATTGAATGTGATATATGCATCTGTGACTAGTACTCTTTCATTGAAGTCAATTTTATTCTGTTCTTTGTACATTAGGGTGGGTGGGAAGTACATGTGATCAGTTTTTGAGGTTTTATTATCTTGACTAATATGCATTTTTATTCCAAACAGTTTGAAGTGTTCAAATAGTAGGTTTGCTACTACTGTGGTCATATCCTATTTGTTCTCAAAGAGGAACAGTTCATCATCAATGTATAAGAGATGGAGTAGTTCAAAAAGTGTCCCCTTTGCTTTTTAATTTTGTCCCCACAATCTACCTTGAGTATTCTTTTCAAAATATTTGTATTGTAGAAAGTTGAATTTTCATTTGTCCTTCCACTTATCTTCTAAGGTGTCAGCAAATGCTAACATTAAGAATGCAAATAGGATTGGTGCCATATTATCTCCTTGCTGTACACTTCTGGTGTATGGTATTGCTGTCTCCTCTCTTCCAACAAGAAGGTTTACAAACATGTTAGTGTACAGTGTTTTGACTGCTCTTTTGGTGCTCCACAAGTAGTTCAAGGAGTAATGAATGGTTGGCAGTATCAAATGCTTTGATGAGGTGGATGAATAGCCCCCATGTTGCTTGGTTGTGATATCTCCTGATTTGCAAAAAGAAAGTTAAGACCACAAACGTACCAAAGGATATTTTATCATTTGAAAAGATAGCATTCGCAAAAAGCAAAAAATCAAGACAAATTCAAAGAGATCACCATCAACATGCGCACTGAAAAAGAGGGCGCAACGAAACCGGAAAGACCGACATAATAATATTTTTGGCTTGAAACACTTATTATAGTTTTAGTGGTTCCTTTTTTAATAAAATAATAGGAGTAGCTCATGAACCCTTGTCCTTGGTACGACCAAAATCCATATTGCACCGATGTTGAATAAAAATAGAAGGTTCGTTCCAATATAAACTGGCAAAAGCTACTTACTATCGTAATAATGATTTGGGAGTTGGGAGTTCCAACAGTTGCTGTACTGTACCGTACCTGGTTAGGACCTATTGTAGGTACAAATATGTAGGACCTCTACCTGGTATGACCTACCAGGTAGGAGTGGTAGAAGATACTGTACCAGGTACCAGGTATGTAAACAATTCCTGTAGGACTGCCAGGCAGTGACGAGCGAGCGTACGATACCAGGTAAGGTACAGTACAGTTTTACAATTGAAATTCTCCGAGTAGGCACTTGTAAAGATTTATTTACCTTTTATATAAAATATATATGCCTGCCAATACAATACAAAGGTAGTACAGTACCGGCAGATTTTTTCCTCATTGGGGATGTCCACCTCTAACTCTAATGCTGTATTTACATGTGTTAACATCTATTTTCATTACCCAAATTTGTTGTCATTTCATGTGCATTCGGAATTCATTTAGTGCATTTCGCTAGATGACTACTTGACGTATATAATAATTTTTACTTTTCCGTTGAAGCCAAAGCTCGCCAAAACGAAAGCAAAATGATGTGGAAAAAATGATATCCACATTAAATCATATACAGATCTGTAGTTTCCCGTTTATAGACACGACTACATTGGCCTAGTGCAGACCGTTGAAAAGACTAGCGGAGAATCTGTAAAAAATGCGCGAAAGCTTTCCAGCCTTGATACGCTCAAACAGAATCATCATCTAACACCCTCTCGCATAATTCGCTACTGAAACACCTCTGAATCAACAATGTAAGCTGATGAGATCGAGAACGATAATGGGACCGGGTGTTGACAAAGACGAACTGATGTTGAACCAGATGCAAAACAAACTTGGAAGCGTTGTTTGTGATAAAACTGGTGGATTGATATGGAACGGTTAAGATGTGTTCACTGAAACATCGCATCATTGCTGCAGGAATGAACGTGACGTAGTTTCTCATATATTCTTTTTCTCTCTTTTCCTTCGAACAGGGTTTCTTTCCGCCGCAAGAAGAACAAGGAACAAGCCGCTGCCAAAGAGGGCGCCAAGAGTGAGCCCATCAAGGCCTCCAAGGAAGAGGTAAGATTCATTGGTTGGTAGCCCATCTCTCGCGATTGTATCGGAAAAGAATCATTCGGAGTTCTCTTCGTATAAAATGATAATACTTCTTTGTATTCGTGTATATATCACGATCCCGTCCATGATGTTGTTGACAACTGTTTCGTGCGTGAATGACAACAGTCTTTCAACACGGAAACATTATTGCCATATTCTCTTGTACAATTACTCTATTTTAACCCATTATTTAATTTTTTTTCGGTTCAAAACAGAAAGCTAGCAAGGCTGCTCCTGTGCCTGCCAAGCCACCAACTCTCGATGATATTCCAGACCTTATTGAGACCATGTTGAATGAGAAGGGTGAGAAAAGCGCTGCCGCCACTAAGCGCATCTATGAACTCTGTGATGTTGGGCATAAGCAGAATCGTGTCCCTATGGTTTGCAGTGGAAAATGGGACGTTCTTACACCTCTTGCCAAGTGCTTGACCCAGGAAAGCGGAGATGGTCGCCATCTTGCCTGTCTTGCTTTGAACAATCTTTCTATTCCTACTGAAAACAAGCGTGTTATGGCTCTTGGACCCGCCTCCGAGGCTGTTATTGGTGGATTGTGCAAGGTTATCGCTGAGGACAAGCAGGAATCGTACCTTTGCTGCATTTGCCTCATGAATCTTTCCTTCCTCGAGGCTAGTATCACAACCATTTTGCAGCACTCCCCCGTTGCTGAAGGAGAAAGCCCCGTTGCCCCTCTTGAAAATCCCGAATCTCTTCTCCGTGTTCTTGAGAAGCTTTTGACCAACTCTCCTGCTGTTCCCAAATCTGGGTCTGGCAAGTCAGAAGGCGTACGTTGGGCTTGTGGTTTGATTAAGAACCTTGCCAAGAGTGAAGAGAATGCCGCTCTTATTGGAAAGACCGAAATTCCCAAGTGTGTTGTTGAAAACATTCGTGGAACCACAGCTCCTCCTTCCCGTTGGACTTCCAACAGTTTGGAAGATTTCTCCCTCTTTGTCATCCTCAATCTTGCTCAGTGGGCTATTTCCAAGGAGGCTTTGATTGATGCCGGTGCTGTTGATGTTGTTAAACCTATTATGGCAGAAGGAGACCTTCAGGGATTGAAGGCTACTATGGCATGCGCCTTGCTTGATGGTCCTTTTGATGCCTTCCCTGATGGTGGAGAACCTGCTGCCAAGGCCATCTCCGAGCTCATGAGCAACATTACCGAAAAGAAGGGTAAGGATGGACAATACGCTTATGGTGTCTTCAAGCTTTACACCGCCAGTAAGGCCTACAGTTGTCTTGCCACCTCCGCCTCCAGGGCTGACGGTGGGTCTGGTGATGCCACCAAAGCTCTTGGCTCCCCATCGGCTGTCGCCCTCAACTACCAAATTGTCTCCGACCTTGTTCTCTCTGCAATGGACGATGCCGAAGGCGGATCCAAATATGTACCTGATGCCATGTCTGCTGAGTACGCTGTCAGCTCCATTGAGGCACTACTTCCATCTATCCTTAAGGCTGGAGAAAACAAGGGTAAATCTATCGAAACCGAGAAGGCTGCCGGAGAAATCAGTCAAATGTTCTTGACATACGCTGATATTGCCGGAACATCCGATTCGGCAAGGGCCAGTGCAAAGAGCATTTCGACCAAGATCAGTGAATCCTCTAGCAGTGCAAGACCTGTTCTCGAAATCAGTCACGACTTGTGGACCCAATACCGCAAGCGCGAGGGTCAGCCTCTTGACCAATTTATCTCTCAAGAAAAGGGAATTGAAGTTGATGAAAGTGGTCCTCTTGATTTCTTGCCATGCGCAAATGCTGATTCTAGCTGTGTTATTCTTTAAAGAGATGGTCTTCGACAGAAGAGAACTCTGTCCGAAATTGTGCGAACCAAGGCATAGTCTGATTGCTCGTAACATATTTTGCGCGATCAACTCGTAGCGAATGAATGTGTTGTTCATAAAGTTGAATAAGAGAGGTAACCAACTTGAAAAAGAGATAAAAAAGATAAAAAATAGTTTTACGTATAATATAAATTAGTGTTTACAAAATATATACAACCCGGTTTTTCAACTTGCCGCCTGCCTGGCTGTTCATTACCATCTTCGCGCAATCAATTCTTGCCGAAATATGTGTGACGTCGTACATAGAGCCGAACAAGATACATGTGAGAACGAATATTTTCACGAACATAAGTATATCATGGGTTTTGGTAGTCTTATTATATTTTTTGTTTCGTATTGCCTTGTTTTCCTCAATGCGAGGAAGATAATGGAAAACTCCAAAGCATGAAAAGATGATGCAACTTGTTGCCATGTTAAATATCCTATTTCTTGTTTAAGCCACAGAATATCATTTATTGGTTTTGAGAGCAAAGAAGTTGGAGAAATTGGAGAGAAATGCTTTGCTTCCTGGCAGATAAAGATGTTTTAAAGTTCCAGTAGAACCTAAATTGATACTTTTGAAAGTAAGAAATTGAAATAGTATCAAAATGTGCTTCCCAGGAACGTTTTAATTCAGAAGAAATCAAGCTCTCAGTGCCATAAAGCTTCACACAATGTCACAAGAGTGAATGACAACTAAAATAAGTGAGTCTACGTGCTTCGAATACTCTATCCATTTTTTACTTCTGATTGGATCCATTTTTTACTTCTGATTGGATTTGTTTTCATCATGATGTGATGACATGATTGAGATCTGGTCCTCCGTACCTGTGTGTTCTGGTATTTAGGACTACTCCAGCATAGAATAAGGAGGACAACAAGGATTAGGACCTACGGAGTACCTTGTACAGTATATAGCTCGTAATATTATGTTTTGATCTACCTGGTACCTGGTACCTGGTACGGTAAGTACCAAATAATACCAGGTACAGAGTTAGTATTAGTGATTAAAACTCTTTTCCAAGAAATCTGTATGTAAATAATGGACAGAAGGAAATTATTTTATATAAAAAAACATACTAAAACTTGTCTCTTGATGAGCTACTATTAATAATATTCGGAATGTATGTTTTTATGTAGAATAACGGAGTTCGGTAAAATGTCTTATTACAGTACAAATAATTTTTGAAAGTACCTGTTGAACCTGCTGGTACAGCCCTTAAAAGGTACTCGTTTCGGATGGGTTGTTGTGTCTATGTAAATCAATATGACATAGGTACAGTAGGAATGTCCCATTCAGTTTGGTTTTGTTCAGTTTACTGTAGTAATTAAAAATTAAACGTGAAATTTTCCATCAAGAGCTGTATCGAGATTGAATTCGGAGGTTATTCTACGTTGTCTTGTACCAGCGCTGCTACGGACAACGAACGGAATCAACGAACCTGTTATTTTTATTTCTCTTTTGATTGCATGGGATTTTACACAGACGAGCGATCCCCCCAAATTAACCAGTTCTGATCGTGCCAGTCTGTGGGACAACCAAGATGGGGTGTAATCAATCGACGCCCGACAAGGCTGTCGTTGGCGGCGTCGCAGGAGGCCCACACTCAGGTGGAAAGGACAATGAACCTATGACAAACGATGAAATCGAGAAGAGAATAGATTCGATTGAGGAGACCAAGACTTGCTCTTTCGGTGGCATCAAGGTCCGATATGCTTACTTGAGTCAACGCGGGTACTATCCAGACGGTGAGTGAAGTATCTTTTTTGTTATCCGGATCTTTGGCATAAAAAATTTTTAGTTTCATATTTATTTTTTATTTTTGTATATAATGTTTCTATTCCTTTTTTTACAAATTTTTATTTAATTTTTCAAAGACGCACACAAACCCAATCAAGACTCTTACAGTGTCACACACGATTTCGTCGGTGAAAGCACCGACGCCTTCTTTGGCGTCTATGACGGTCATGGTCGCGATGGTGATGGATGCTCACAGTTTGTTCGGGATCAACTTCCAGGGATGGTTGCGAAAGCCATCAATCGCGTTAAAAACAAAGAGTCTGCCAAACGCAATATCCCCCAAGGCGAGGACCCCCCGCCACTTGAACTCTCCAAAGAGCAGATTCAGAACGCCTGTCTCAAGGCGCATTTGGAATGCAATCGCAACATGCATCGCGCGCACCATTTGGATGATTCTCTCTCGGGGACTACTTCGATTTCTGGCTACATTCATGGCAGAAGAAACCGCATAACTGTCTGCAACGTTGGAGACAGTCGTGCCATTTTAGGATATACTGCGAAACCAAACGAGGCTTCGAATGGATCCTCTGGTTTGAAGGCTGTGCCTCTATCCAGGGACCAAACCCCATACCGCCGGGATGAGCGCGTTCGTATACGAGCCACGGGAGCGCGAATTCTTTCGCTAGATCAAATCGAAGGATTGGAACCAATCGAAGACGAAGATGATATGGCAGATGACCTCGAACTTGGCGAAGAACTCGATGAGGGCGGAGATCCTCCCCGTGTTTGGAGTCCACATGGTGAATATCCAGGAACAGCTTTTACTCGTTCTCTCGGTGATGCTATTGCCGAGGAGCTTGGCGTATTCGCAGAACCTGAAATGCTGACACGGGAACTTACAAAGGACGACAAAATTCTGGTTTTGGCCAGTGATGGTGTATTTGAGTTCTTGACCAATCAAAGTGTTATTGATATTTGTGCCAAATTCAAAGATCCACTCGAAGCATGCCGTGCAGTCGTGGCGGAGAGCTATGAACTGTGGTTGCAATATGAACTGCGTACTGATGATATTACTATGATTTGTATGTTTCTTGACGATGTCGAACCGCAAAGACCCCTGGCATTCGATGCCGTATCAACTCGTAACTTCAAACAAGAAACAGCATCTTCCAAAAATGTTGTATTCGTTGACAAAAATGACACTGCCGATGCGCCTATTGAAGAACAAGCAATTCGTCCTGTCCGTGCTCACCTTTCCAAAGAAAAATCGAAAGCGCTCGAGGCAGCGAAGAGTAAGATGTTTAGCGAATCAGAGCTCGCGAACCCGGAAGAGGAAGAAGTTGAATTATCAAAGCTTGTCACAGAAAAGACCGAGGAAGAAAAGGCTAGTATCGCAGAGGCGATTCGTGCATCTGTGATGTTCAAGGACATTAGTGACGATCAGCGTGAAATGATTTATGGTGTAATGGAGCCGATTGATTGTAGGAAGGGCGATTGGGTGATCAAACAGGGAACAGTTGGAGATCGATTTTATATTGTAGACCATGGAGACTTCGAAGTCAGGATCGTTCCCGACGGCCAAACTGATGATGGCTCGGGTGGCAATGTTGTGCACGTATATCACGGTTCGAGGGAGAATAATGCTCACCCAAGTTTTGGTGAATTGGCTCTGATGTACTCTGCTCCACGTGCAGCCTCCGTTGTAGCCAAGAGCGATGGAAAGCTTTGGGCGCTACATCGATATGCTTTCCGTCAAGTTTTGGCGCAGCAGACCGAAAGGAAGGAGCTCGTGCGAGTCCTAAAGCGTATCAGTCTTCTTAAGAATGTAAAACCTGAAAAGATCCAAAGCTTGGCTGCTGCAATGGCAGAAGTGACTTTTGGAAAAGGGGAATCTGTGGTTGAACAAGGGCAAGTCGGTGATAATTTCTTTGTTGTCGTGTCTGGTAGCTGTGGTAAGTAACGAATCCTGCCGTTCCTGGTGAAAATATGCATGCAATAGGAAAAGAAAATTTTCACTAAGTATATTGTTTTCTTTTGCCTTTTCCAGAACTCATCCACAAAGAAAAGGAAGAAGTTGCAACGGCAACTCTCAAGGCCAACGATTATTTTGGCGAAGAAGTTCTTGTTGATGAACGCCGTTATGGTGCGACCGTAGTAGCCTTACAAACAACAACTTGTTACAAACTCGACAAGTTAACATTAAAGCAAACAGTGGGAAACCTCAAATTGCAGAGGAAGGGTAGTAACAATGTTGCTTAAAATACAAATGAACCGCTTCCTTTCGGATATATTTCTTCTTGCTTTGGCGATAACTGCCATATTTTTGAGACGATTAGTCTGGTACTGTCAACTTTTAAAAATAGAATTAAACATAATCGCAGCAACGATTTCGAACGAAGAATTGTGATTCAATTTTCAAGTTCCGCAAAATGACTTTTTTTCTGTTCACTTCTCATTCTGGTTGAAGAGTATTGACAGCTCTAATTGCATGATTACTTCTTACGAAAGGCATAGACTAGTCCGATGACATTTGTTTCGTGTTTTCCCGACAACTTGCTCTGAATGTGACTTCTCAAGAGTAGGACCAAGAGAGTGAAGCAACTCTCTAGACTAGTGTTGCACCTACCTAAAATCTTTTCTAGTCTAACAAGGCACACCTCTAGTAGGACTACCTCTCTTGCTGGATCTCTATCTCTACTCTAGAGAGAGGTCCTCTCTAGTGTCTAATAGAGGACTACCGTTAGAGGACTAGACTGGGTATGGTCCTGAGTCCTGATTCCAACTCGCACCGGTACCCGGTACCGATATGTCCCCCACGTAGTCCTACAGAGGGCTGGAGCTCGCGAGCAAACTCTTACAGAATTCGTCTGGCCTGCAATCAGTTTCCTTGCCTACCTGTGCCTCAGTTAGTTCTCGCGGCTTCAAAACCTCTACCTGGTAGTCTGCCGCACCTGGTACCGGTACCTGCGAGAATTTTCGTTGAGTTTGAGATGGACTGGGAAAAAAGCTTCGTTGAGACTACTACCATCGAGAATTTTGACGTCGGGTCTGGGTCGTGACAAAAATCATTCAATCCTACGTTGGACCTATTAATTCTAACTCCCGTACCTGGTATTAATAAATACCAGGTACTTGACATCTCGCGAGTCGTCCCGCCGCTCGTGGGTTGTAGTCTAGGATTTTTCGTTCAGGCTTCTTATCTATTCCATTATTTTCTCAGAACTCAGAAACAGACACATCATCAAGCAGTCCTCCAAATCACGATAGATCTCTGTGTATCGGAAACCACAGCGCCTCTCACTGCTCTAACCTTTTAAATTCATCTCTCACAATGGCTTACAGACTAAAAATTGTACGCTATCATGTAAGTTATGTTTCACGAAGTTCTCTGTTTGCGTCGAATGCTTTCCAATTTTTGTGTTTGACACGAAACAACCATGACAACAATAGAGGTTATTGTATATTGTGTTCTACCGGTACACGACTTGGCGTGGAGCATAGCATTTCGGTTAAATTTCTCATAGAATCTTAATTCCTTGATTTATGTGTGTCTGTATCTCTCCCACCCCACCTCTCTCTCTTTCCAAAAAGGATATGGAAAAACACATTTTGTTACAAAATGAAAATGGGCCCTGTCCATTATTGGCAGCTGCGAATGCCTTGTTATTAAAGGGTGTGATAAAGGTCCCGCCATCATGCATACGGAATGGTGTAGCATCAATTGATGATGTTGTGAATATGTTAGCTGATCGTGCACTCAAGGCTGATTCGGAACATCATTTGAATGAACTTATGGAAATTTTTCCCACGTTACAATATGGGATGGATGTCAATCCCAAGTTTACGGCAGGACCAACAGGTGTTGAATATACATCCAACCTAGTTGCTTTTGATTTAATTAATGTTGAATTAGTCCATGGATGGTTGTTAGATCCACAAGATGAACAATCACAAAGGGTCGTAGAAGGTAAAACCTATAATGAACTTATCGAAACAGTCGTACAAGGGACTGAAGCAACAGCACAAGCCGAACGATTATCAATCATTATGACTAAATACGAAGAAAAACTTCACGAAAAACAAACACAGCCGAATCAAGATGATGAGGTGAAGAAAGAAGAAAAAGAGTCAACGCCAGAAGTAGAATCGAATGAAAAGGTGGAGGATTTAACTCAAGTTGTAGAAGAAAAAGGGGGGGACCCATTAGATGATACGGATCCAAAGGGAGAGTGTGTGACGAGTAAACATCAAGCAAAAGAATCACCTAATGTTCAGGTAGAGCAAACAGCTAATCATACTGAACCGAAACAAGAAGAGGTAAAGACCATGATTGAAGACAAAAAGGAAGAAGTCGGCGAGGGGTGGTCGTTAGTTGACGAGACGAGTGGATCGAATCTGGTTCCTACTCACGCAGAGCTTCCACCAAAACAGGCACCCCAGGTCGTTGCGACGGCTGTACTGCTGGGGGCAGATGATAACAAAATGGATACAGCACCCCCTACAGGTCAGACAAAAACAGATTATGACAGTAACGATGACAACGGTGTCAATGAAAAACCTTCAGTGGTGGGAGGGGAAGAAATGGAACTCCTTGAAAATCTCATAAAGCCTGAGGAGATTGAAGAGAAACTGGCGGAACTAAAGAAAAAACATCATGACTTGTCGGTCCTCGCTACAGAAGGACATGTCATCAATGATTTTCTTTCAGCAAATTCACATCAACTTACCCATCATGGTCTTCATGAACTTTACAATTATTTGAAAGAGGATAGTTTGTGTGTGTTTTTCCGAAATAATCATTTTGCTACCATGACCAAGAAGAATGATGTCCTATATTTGCTTGTGACAGACTTGGGTTATGGCAATGTTCCTGAAGTTGTCTGGGAAAAATTGGATGGAATCGATGGAGATACAGATTATGTTGATAGCCTATTTACAAAGCCAAAGCCACGATCAGAGTTGTTACCAGTGGGTGGACCCACATTAGCACCTGATCAACTTTTGGCGCAAGGGGGGAGGAATGAAGCAGATTATCAATTGGCCCTCCATTTAAGCAAAAATGGTGGCAAGGGAGGTACTCAGAGAGACCTTGATGCCGAAGAGGGGAAACTGATGGCGGCGGCGACAGAGGCAAGCTTGCTAGAATATAATTCAATACCAAGTTCAGTATCGGAGACCACAGGACTAGTCTCTGTTACTGACCATTCGTCCGATAATGTCTCGTCTGTGCTAGAAGATGCCGACAGAGCCATGGCTTTACAGCTACAACATGAACTTGATTCTGAAGAACGTAATGAACGTGCTGCACAGCAAAATCGAAGAGCACCTTCTGGTAGAAGCCGTTCTTCTCGCTCGTCTTCAGATGCAGAAAGTTCAAATTGTACTGTATCATAACATCTCTTGTAAACTTAACACCTTGAAAAGTCCAGTCCGTCCACAATAAAATTAATAGACAAAGTTCTTTCTATTTTATGTAAATGTTTGTGTGTTATGCAGTGTATTTTTTTCTATCTATCTTAAACCAAAAACATTTTATGCTCTAAGCGAACAAGAATCCAGTCGCCCCTTCGCTGATGGCATATAAAAGTTTTTCCCGCATTTCATCCTCGCTCTTGTATACAGGGAGATCTAACGAGTTGAAGCAAGTGTGAGCTGACATTAGCGCACCAGGAGCGCCTCCCGCTTTATGAATACTAAATTTTTGAATACCTCGCATTCCTTGAAGCTCAGAGAAGCCTGCAAGGGGGACTTTCGAACTACCAGTAACAAACTGTAAAAATGCAGCCTTTTCACTTCTCGATAGTGAGAACAAAATGTTCCAAAACCAACCAATTTCTTTGTCAGTAGCCTTATATCCCTGGTAGTCTGTGTTTTTCTTTAAATCATGAACGTCAATGTCCGGTAAGCCGGAAATTAGAAGCTCAAGCTCTTTGGGCGTAAAAATCGAAATTAGATCGGCACTGACCAATTCATAAAAGCCGTCTAAATAAGCTTTGATCTGACTTTGAATGGCAGTTGTCATACGATGTTGGCATACAAGGCTAACATATTCTGCTTTCGTTTCCTCGGTAACAGGAATCTTCCTACCTTCCGGAAGCAAATCGATAATCTGACTCCGGCCGAAAGAATGATCTTCGGTTGAAAAGGTCAAGTCAAGCCCTATATCTGCGAGTTTGTATTCCATGATCATTTTGAGATTCTTGTAATAGTCTGGATCAATCGCTTCCATATCATGGTGTGTAGGCTGCAAGAGAAAAGGCGAAAACACGTCAGCATCGTACATTGAGTAATGAAATTGAATGTTCGAATTCGTTCTTACCTTCAATCCCAACATGTGTTTGTAAAGACTTCTTGTAAAATGGGCATCAAGAAGGAACCCATCAGCCACTGCCTTACCAACAATTCTTCCAACAAACCGGAAATAACTTAGATGGTCCGGATTTATACTACTGTGCTGATTTGGCTGAAAGGTGCATCCATCTTCAGTGGATGTAAAGAGAGCGTAATTTGGATTGAAAATTTCCTTAGCTAAAATTCCAAAAAATTCGCGAGATAAACCTCCAGCATCAACTCCTTCCTCGTTGCGGAAAGTAATGTGAAGACGGCCGCGCATTTCATCGGCATTACGAATACGAAGCTGATGGTAAGCATCCTCAAACACATGTTTCCTCCTGATACTCAACCGGAGACTACCATGTCGACGGCTTGCGTGCTGTCGGAGTCGTCGAACTTGTGTTTTGAACCACTGGCGCTTGACATCGAAGTCTAGGAAAACCCTGCAGCGTGGAACTTGAACCATTGCACGTAACCCTTTTTCCAATAAAGCTGGGTTATTTCGAATCAAAGCATTTAGTAAAACTTTGTTTGCCACGACGAAATCTACGAGACGACGGCCACCCACAAGGGAATCAAGATCTCCATGAGCAGAGTCTCCTTCCTTGTTTCCTTGCTGTTCGTTGTTTGGTCCAGCAGATGCATTTCTTTCCCCGCTTACGTCCCGTGTTGCACTGGCATTCACGACAAAAAAAGCTTCAATCGTGGGCAAAAAACGCGTGATTAGTCCTGCAACGCTGTTTTGAAGTTTCTTGCCTCGCGACACATTCTCATCACTGTCAACGTCATCAGTATCCATCTGCCCTTCACCTTCAGAACCGTTTTCTTCAATCTCATCCAGAGTTGCGACACCTTCAAGCACTTGAACGACCTTGAGACACTGAGATAGTTGGTCCCACAAATCGTCCAAACTCATACCTTGCAACAATTCTACAAGCTCTTCTGTAACTACAACATTCCCATCTTGTTTCCGTCCTGTAGTCTCGTCTACGAGGGTCTCACCACAAAGCAATTGCAATGTTTGCAAGACACGGAGTAATTTCACTTCACTTGTGCTGGTGGAAAGGGTTACTGAGCTCGACGGGCTTCGTCCAAAATTGAGTCCTCCTGTGTCCTTCTCCGCTCCAGCCTCATGCTCTGCTGCACCAAAGGGTGACTTCACCTCATGTAGGGCGATGGCATCATTTAAGCGAATGTTAAGAGACCTGAGATCACGGATTGCATCTGCCCCTAGCGCCTGAGCGACAGTAGCAAGTTCGCCTAGAATGCATCCTCGGTTTGCTTCAATCCTACACAATCTTCTTGCGATTGTGTTGACCTTGACGAATGCCGTGTCTCTACAGCTTTCCATTCGTAGAACAGAACAAAGCAGTTGCAACCTTGACTGAGACACTGCTATGCGCGGGACATCGACCCATTCCTTGCCTGCTTGGGTAGCAGCGTCGATGTCTCTTTGACTAACCTCAATTTCATCTTCAACGTCTCTCGGTAAATGGGATAATGGCGAGGTGAAGGATTCCACCAAACTCAAAAGCTGCTCGAGGTTTGACGAACTTTTCGAATATTGAGGTTTCTTCAGTAAGTCGAGTAATTTGTCAAAGCATGTGACACCCATTCCGCCGGTTTCCTCGGTTCCAATTTCACTTGCGAGGACACCAAGGCACACTTTCGGTGAGTTCTTTGATAAATGTGCAAGAACATCAATTATACGGGTGACAACAACAGGTGGTGTAAATTGACCGCTAGATGATCCACGGGCACTGGTAGGAAGATTAGCAGCCATTGAATCAGCTGCTACACTTCCAGGGCGGCGCCGAAACATATGCAAAGCAAGATTGGGATTCATCGATTCAGAATAAAGTACCTCGGGCGCTGTACCAATCAAAATCGGAGGAGGAAAATTACGTGAGACTGCGGAGAATTCCTCGTCTACCTTATTCCGCCAGTCGCTTTCATTGCCATACTCTTTCCTCAGTGTAGCAATCGTATCAAGAGCTCTACTCCCGTCATCATTCAGCAAGCCGATGAAAGCGTTTGTTAGAACCCCTCTGAGAAGAGAGTTCGAACAAAGATTCTGGAATACCTTCTGCAAAAGCCTTTCCGGTCTCACAGGGGAGAGGAGATACAACAGGCGAATTAACATCTGCACTTCTGAAGTTGATAATAAAGGGCTCAACTGCCGTTGCCCATCAGATGGCAAATAAGTTATCTGACTTCTATCGCATTCAACACGAATTTTGCCAATACGCTGCTTTCTACGAGTAGGAGCACCACTTGAACCACTTTCGCCAGTGTTACCTTGAGCAGCACGCTGCTGCCCCTCTGTAGAACGATTATTTCCTACAGAACCCGTACCTCGAACAACCGCCCCTGCAGCAGGAGGCTCTTGGTGAAATCGTCTACTCTGGGCTGACGCTCGTTCGCGCAACACCTGCGCTTCAGCAATTATATTTGGAGGGAGACTGTTTAGAAAAGCATCATCAGCTGTCAGAAGAATTTCTTCGCGGAGCTCAGGTGATAGAGATGCGACAAAGTTTGCATTGTCCATCTCCTCTGCATTTGATGGGTCGGCTGGAGCTTGATCTCTCAATCTCCTTTCTTGCTGCTCTTGTGCAATTACCTCACGTCGCATATCCTCGGGGAGTGCCGCCAGAGCTTCCGGGTCCAAAGCTGATGCTGAATCCAGCTGTGATGCTACCTCGCTTGCAGTCCTATGTTGGTCGACTACTTCTTGCTGCAACTCCAGTGGAAGGGTATTGAAGACTTCGAGGTCCATTCCAGGAGGACAGACAAGTCCATTTCCATTCGGTTCGTTCCCTTCATCATTGTCGGCCGAAGCGGCCTCCGCTTCGTTTGTCCTAGTATCCGCATCTCCCTCGATAACCTCTTCCATATTGGACTCCTGGACGTCTTCACCTTGTTGTGTATGATCATTCTCATTTTGTGATGATTCGGGCGCCTCACTTTGGGCAACTTCTTCGCTTCTTGGTCTAGCTTCGTGTGAAATAGTTTCGTTGTTGAGAACGTTCCCTGTTGACACCTGATCTTGTTGTCCACTGTCGCTTCCGGGAGATAGACGCAGCCCTCTTGCCAGCGATGAAGCCATTCCATCTCCTTCATTGATTGTTCCAGATACTTCAGAGGCATCTTGGGCGTTGCTTTGTCGTGTTGTGGATGGCTGTCCGTCTTCCGAAGCGCCGACCTGTTCTTGAGAAGGATCTGCCGCGGCTTCGGCAGAGTCTGAAGTATTTGTTCCGCCATTGACATTCTCGTTTGCTCCATCGGCGGCAGGCTCGTTCTCATCCGCTGCAGGCGCTTCTGAAGCCATGTTTGCTTGCTGAGTGTCTCCTGTTACCGGCGACGATGACGAGTCGGCAAGTGCATCTGTTTCATCGTTTTGCTGTTGACCAAGTGATAAGGATTCTTCAAAAGCTTGTCCAAAGGCGTTACTGAACTCCCTTCCCGTTCCATCGAATGGTAAACCATCGTCTGTCCATCCTGCAAGTCCTCCACTTGATCGATCTGGAATTGCGTCCCCCATCTGAGAACTAATCTGACCCCGATTCAACCTTATGATGTTCCCACTCGACGTTGACACGAGATAGCCTCCACCGCCGTTTTGGCTTGCGTTCCAGTCTCCAGGTCGACGATGACCTGTTTGGCCTCTACTAATTGCCCGGGTTCCATGTGGAAGGAGATCAGAAACCAAGCTATTAACAGGAGGGAGATCAACTCCGCCGAGAAGGGGGTGGAGTGATTGACGAGTTCCTGCGTGGGTGGAAGCAACTGGACCACCTGGAAAGAGTTGAGCATCACGCTGTGATGGTTGGGGATGTGTGTCTGACTCAGTTTCACCAAGAGGTGAGACAACATCGTAGTTGCGACTTCCTCCAGCAACGCATGGTCCTCCAAAGACGTATTCCATAGAACTGATTTCTCTGACTCCAGCTCCACCATAAGCCGAGTATCCAATATCAGGTGGGTTTCTTTGCGAAACCTGTGGCAGTGTCCCTACAACGCCACCATCTCCAGCACGTGCAAGCCTGTTCTGCCTGTCCCCGACATTTCCACGCCCTGCTGGCGTAGGTCGTGCCCAATAGCCATCAACTTGGTCTGCATCACCAAGATCCGGAGCATTCCGATTAGACATTATTCTTATGCCCAGAGTATCTTCTATTTCAGCTAAAGCGTCACCCTGAATTTCACCTGTACGTAGTAGGGTACCAATCATTGCCTCTGCTATATCAATGAATCCTCTGGATCTTGCCGACCCCCCTCCACCAGCACCAGGTCTGGGATTTTGGCGACTCCCCATTAGCATGCCACCCATACCACCCGACTCGATTCGAGTCCAGCCCTCTTCAAGTTCTTGACCCTCACCCATCGGCTCTTCAGCCTCTTCTTCGTTATCGTTGCCTTCGAAAAACTCCTCATCTTCAAATGTCTCGTTGTTCGCATCTTCGTCATCATCGTCGATATCGCTCATGTCGATGCCGTCAGCGTCTTCTTCTTCGGATTCTTCTTCTTCGTCATCACCATCAGAATCATCGCTAGAATCCCCATCTGATTCATTTGACTCCTCGTCACTTGTTATCTCTTCATCGCTCTCATCAGACGAATCGTCGTCCTCTTCCATTTCCTCGTCCTCCTCCATGTCAATATCATCGTCGTTTTCTGTTCCGCTATCGGCCGTTTCCATTTCATATTCTACTATGTCCTCTCCTAGCTGTCCTAAAACTCCTGAGCCTTCTGTATCGAATAATTCAGGATCATGGTAACCAATTCTTTCTCTGGAATTCCTTGCTGCGGTCTCGGCATCGAAACCATCCTCGAGCATGGCATCTTCAACAAAAGCAGCTTCACTTTCCCGGCGTTGCGAAGTAGACCCTCTCGGAGTGCCCGCAATATCATTCGTCTTCGTCCCTTTTGGGGTCACTTCCGAGTCCAAAGGTTTACCCGCTTTCTTTTTATCCGCTGCCTCTTTGTCTACCATTCCTTGAACTTTGTCACATACGCTGTCTCTTGTGAAAACTTCTAGCGGGTAGAGAAGATAACTGCAAATGCTTGGAGCCATTGGATTCTGCAGATCTACTCTCTGGATTCCGTACATGAGAGCATGTGCCATACCAAAATCGAGCATTAACTTGACCATTTCAAAACTGAGAGAGGACGTATTGTCATGATTAATTCCAGTACTGCGAGGCGCAGCTAATCCGATGCTCAGTTCTCCCCATGCTCTTAGTGCATAGCACTCTTTCTCCTTGCTCCCTACTGTATCTACAGGTGATATCGAACCAGAAGAGGTCGGAAAGCCAAGGCGACCGCCACTAAGTGCAAAGGCCAAGTCTGCTACAACACGCCTTCTTCCCTCACCGGCGCGAGCGACCAACGCCACCAATAACCTTGCACTACTTTGAGAAACCTTGCTCTTGATGTATGAACTTTTCCTGAGCTGCAACGTATCGTCTGAATCGTCTGTGTTTTGTTTTAGTCTGGAATTGTGATCCTTTTTTGAGACCCATCTGTTTTGAGGAAGCAGGTGGTGAAGTAAGAAACTCACAACCGTTTTCGGGGGTTGAGGGCAGCCAGTCAAAGCATGAGTCAGCTTTGCCAGTGAAAATACCTTCGACGAACGCTCTTTGGTATTCAGAGGCCGATACTTGTGAATCGCAGTAGCACAAGCAGGAACAGCCAAAATCAAGTCCGCTAACACATTCAAAACATCTGCTATCCACATAAACGAACTGTCCTCGCCGTATTTCTCAAAATCGATAACGTCAGAACATGTTGTTTGGTGGCAAAGTGCCATCATCTTGGAGACCAGCAACGATGTGATGTGGTTGACTGGAGTCCCATTTAACGAGAACTTTTTGCTTGTGCTTTGCGAATGATTCTTTTCTTTCTTACTCTTCTTGGAATTTAGACTACGCCTATGCTGAGAGGAACGATGGGGGGACTTGCTTTTCGATGATTTTGCAGAAGCGTTTGATAAACGCCCTCGCTTTTGACTCCCACTTTTTGGTATTTCGGACTTTGAAGGGGAATTTCCCGACCCAGCAGAAACACTTTTTGATAAACCGTCAGCAAATGCTCTAACGTAGGAAGCTCGCCGTTCTGCGGACACAAGTATTACCCGAGCTTCACCATTCGATGAGTTGTTCCGATCTGGTTCCAAGCTCAAAGACATCGCGGCAGCTTTAATAAAAGTCAAAGGATCTCGACAGATCAGAGGAGTTACAGCTTGCATGAAAGAACGGCAAGGTACACTTTGTTTTTCATCGTCTTGAGAGAAACCTCTCCTTTGCTTTCGAATTAGTTTCGATACCGTCCCTCTGATTTCTGTCTCCATTGAAGCCTGTAAGGTCGACTCGTCTTCAAGTAATCGCCTCAGGATAACTGTAACAATACCAGTATGGCCTGCAAATCTACAAGTCTTGGGCAGGGAGACGATGAGTTCTGCTGCGCCCATACGAAGACAGCGCGATGCCATCTTCGGTGTTCGAATTACACGAGAGAGAAGAAGAAGAAGGGCTTGCACAATGCCTGGGGGTGGGAATGATTTGCTTGAGTCTACTTTTCGACTTTTGCCTAGCATTGTCAAACAAATCAACAAACACTTTTCGGAAGCATCATTCGGTATCAGTGGAAAGTAAGGAGGCACCGCAGAAAAGTCTGGCGCTATTTTGCTTTCGGTGTCAATTGGCTTTTTCTCGCTGGAGTCAGCTGATATTTGGTTTGACTCCTTGTCTTTGCCTCCGTCGCTTTTTATCCCCTTATCAGATCTTTCCTTCTGCGCGCTGGTCTGTTCTCCTGATTTCTTGTTGCCAATTGTAGAGAAAATGAGTTGAGCAGCATCGGACAGTGCTGTTGCCTGTTTTTTGTGTTCATCGCGCACCTGTTGCAGCTCACTTTTCTCTTCGGCTTCATTCAGCTGCTCGTTATCAGTAAAGGCTGCCATCGGTTGAGCCATGACATCAAGCAACAAAAGGGCCGGAGCAAGCCACATTGGCCAACCCGAAAAATTTCCTCCCGCGGCATCAGCTGACTTCTTAAGATTTCCGCCGATAAACGATTGAACACATGATACCAAGCGACTAACTAAACCATGCTCCAGAACTGCAATCCGTGATTTAGGTAGCGCACGCATGAAAAGAACAGCTGCATGACAAAGAGCAGCAGCACTATTCTCATGACCGTCAATCACCCTCCATTCTGCTGTCGCTCCATCCTGTACTTCGTGCAACTGTGATCCCAACCGTTTCAGCAGCTGCTCAATGATTGAGCTCCGATCAGATGGATACCGTTGGCATAAATCTAGCAGAAAAGAGGAAATGACTACAGTGAGTGCCTCTATTTCACCGTCACCTTCTCCTTTTCCGTTGTCAACACGTCGAGGTACAAGCTCGGCGACATTTGTGTTCGCTGCACCGGAAAGAAGATTCAATGACACTGCAGAAGTTTGTTCCACCCACGAACGCAGACAAGATTCTAATCTAACTGCAAATCGCCGATCGATGTCATCTTCATCTTGCTTCTTATCCTCTCTTTCTTTTTCCGATTTTTCTGCCGATGATTTCATATCAATATCCATCGACTCACTGGTTCTCCCGCCTTCGTCAGCGTTATTAGCAGAGCCTAAAGAATCCTGGTTAACAGCCCTAGCGTTGGATTCACCCTGATTTTCGGTCTGTGATTCATTTGTATCTCCCCCTTCGTTTTGCGCTCGATTCTCCTCTGCTTGCCGTTGCCTGGCTTCCCGCGCTGCTCGACGCCTCTCTATAGCTTCAGCACTTGGTGGCGGGTGAGCCAAAGCATACTCCATAGCAACTTCTAGACGGTTTGATTCCGTGCTTTCCATTGCAAACAGTGCATGATCACGGTTAAAGCCCATGTCAATTAAACGCGTAAGAGTTTCCTCGTTAGCTTCAAAGTGTTCTTCACTGAGTAATCGAGCTTGTTGGGGTCTGCTTACGTCCTCGTCTTGTCCAGCCATCAGACGCTGGCGACGCATTGTCCTAGAAAAAACGTCGTATTGATTCCCCTGAGATCTGTCACTGGTAGAACTACCGCCTGATCTAGCAATTGTTTTTACATTTTCCTCTAGACTCGATATTATCTCTCCCGCAAATGCCGTCAATGGGTGAAGTATATGCGATGGAATGTACACAAGATGCTTATCTGTCCAAACATTAAGCATTTCTTCCGCAATCTTACAGTGAAATGACCCAACACAACGTTCTGGGTGAAATGCTACGTCTTCAATTTTTGTGTTCTTTTTCTCGACTGAACGAACTGCAGAAAAGCTAGCATCGCCCAGCACTGTTTCCAGATCTTTTCCTTTGAAGCGGCTCAAAATTGATGTAAGTGGTGAGCTAGTAATGTTTGAACCGGACATCAAGCGGCGAAGAAGTGCGATCGAAGGTGGTAGACTTGAAGCAACCGAACGGCCAATAGCCTGAACAGGTGATGTCGACCGTGATTCCTCTGCATCCTCTACAACTTGAGTATTTGCGATGCAACTTCTTTCAGCCATGTCAGCGAGGCCTCGTTTGAATACAAAAGAGAGAGCTGAAAAGAAACGAACAGTTTCCTCTCTATCCTTTTTCTCAGCACCCCCCAAAGAATAATTCATACAGTCTGACTGCATAAGAAAAAGAACTATTGGCACATTGATCATGCGTCGTTCTCTTCTTTCTTCAAACAGGCAAGAATGGAGATGACTGAATATACATCCAAGGTACATAGCTGCACCTTCCTCAGAGATGGAAAACCTCTGATGCTCCGAAGAATCCCCGGGACTTGGTGCCAACACCATACTCCTTATTGGTTCTTGATTGAAACCTCTTTCGATGTTGGAGGTCATCATTCGAATCGAACTCACAACGTGCGCTCCTATGCTGCCTTGAGTCACTGTTAATGACCGCACAGGAAGCGACCGAACCCCCTGAATGACAAGTCGGCTCAGAGAAGAGAAGAGTTCAGAATAGCTGTTCTGTAGCCGAGCCAAAACTGAAGCGCCAACGCTGCATAGATCCGGAATCCTGCACTCAATTCTCTTGTTCGTATTGCCAATCGGAATTGAATCTGTATCGCCGTCACTTTTCCAGACTTGTATTACCTCTGCGATTGGCTCACGACCGTGACCTCGAGTCAGCTCAGACACCCAACCTCGCTTTGTGCGGTATCGCAAAACACCGGAAGAATTCACGCATCGATCATATGCTTCGACAATTTCTCCCATCTCCATTTTTCCAACGCTTACGCAGGAATCTATTTCAATACCATCTCGCACAACAGCTCCTTCCTGACAAACAATACGTAATTTGAAAAGAACTTTCGCGGAGTTTGGTCCAGCCCGAGCCAAACGATTTTTCTCGCGAACGTCGAAATCTTTTTCCGTTCGAATTCGACACGACTCCATTAAAGCAGACTGGTGGAACATTGAGAGTTTGTCGACAATGTTTTCGAATTTCGCGCTTGACAAGAGTTTTTTCCATTCTCTTTCTGTTCGACCCCACCCAGAGCCTCCGTCCTGGCCGCGTTGACATCCAGCACGGATTGCTCCCGATAACAGATTTGTAAGCCATTGTACTGTTACAGAATTTCTTAAGTATCGTGACAGCGTATCGGCTTGCTTCAGAAATTCTGGAGTTTGCTCGATGTCATACACCGGGAAACGAGGCAGTCCTTCAAGGACACCGCCGGCGTACAACTTATCGCTTAGACTCGGCGAATTGAAGGCTTCTTTTACCTCTACCTGGCTCCTTTCGAGTTCATCCAATTTTCTGTCTAATGAATGGATCATTTTTTCTAACATTTTCTCGGTGTCACAGTGCAATGCTATACTTTTAAAAGCAACAGTTAAAGAGTCTTCTGTTGTTGAGTGACTCAAAGTGCACACTGATGTGCAGCTCAAACAGCTAATATGTGTCAAGAAACTTGTGTGAGATGGTAAAAGCAACGGGAACAAGTCAAGAATGGTTTCCAGTCCACCTGCCTCAACGAATGGGTCGCTATGGTCTTCATTGTGAAGTATCTGTTCTAGCATTTGTCCAAAATTCAAAGCGTACTGCATGAGACACGTTCGATCATTCTCTAAACCTTCGGCTCTCGTTTCTTCTTTGGCTACAAGCTCCTGGCCAATTTCAACCACTCGACGCATTGCATTCACAAGTGCCTTCATGACTTGCGGTCTTAAAATTGGAACGTGGCGCATAATCTCATCTAATCCCGTGCCCACAATTGCAGTCAGCTCATTCAACAGGCAACTACTATTTGGCATTGAGTACTTCGGATGGTAGAAGACCGCCAGTAACGCGGGAAAAGGATTAGCTTTAAGGATCTCTTTGGAGCCATCTTCAGTCAGAGATAGTGCTGCAATAACGTTTGGAATAGCCATAATCAGTTCTGGTACAGCAGGAAGTATAGGACTCACTATGCTTTGAGCCATTTCTCTTTCAGAATTATTCCCCATTAACATTTTCAAAAAAGAATTTCCAAGCCCTGATTTATGGACATGATGAACAACATGAGGATCACTATTCATGACATCTGACAGAAGAGAAGCTGTCAGAGCAACAAGAACACCTCCATACGAATCAACATTTTCCATTATCTCCATAAGTGCGTCGCTGAGCTCTGGTTTCCTGAGTTGCGACCCTCCTGACGGTGTCAAGGATGAGGATGAAGTTGATTCTTGATGAAATACAACAGTAAGACAATTTACAATACTAAACAACAGAACACGTCGTGATGAGCAGAGCTGTCGATTTCTAGATGACTCGTTTGTTGCCGGTTCGCAATCCATAGCATCATCAGTAGGAGAACCGCCTACTTTACTAGACTTTCGATTGTGTTTTATTTCAACAATTTCATCGTTCAGTCGCTTTATCAGAACATGTACACCCTTTAATTCATGAAAAGCAGAAAGAGCATTATTATGCGTAACAATTGCACCTTCGATAATTTGGATAGATTGTGCCGTAATAAATCGCATGAGTGAGTTGGAGCGAAAATCATCGTGATCTGACGAGATTTCTCCATGGTAAAATGCAAAAGATGAGTCCACTGAAACTGTGCTCAGTAGTGCGGGGATCAGTCCACAGTCTGTAAGCGCTGCAGTACCAGATGGTGCTGATACAACAGCTGAAGTAAGTGTAAGTACAGAATCGATAAATTCTAATGCTCTTTCGAGTTGTATTCGCTGCGAGAGTGCTGGAGGTTTGGTAGCTTCTACAAATGCCAAACCAACGTCAAGCGCTATTGACGTTTCATCCTTTATTTGAGGCACCGATTTTTCCGTTGACTTTAATGACACCTCTCTAGCTGCACTCGCCAAGAAAGAACTCAATGATGCCAACGAATAACGTATCAATGTCGGAAGTGGACCCAAGTACTGCCCCTTGGCAACACCAAGCTCGTTCAAGACATTCGACTGACGTGATCCTCCGCTACCTGCACCGTCTCTCCTGGCAACAAGTCCAGTAAGTGCTTCGAGAGAAAGAGTTCTAACTGAATACGGAACAGATGGAGAATTCGCAAGCGTTGCCATTGCCGCGATATCTCCAGCTAGGTTGGAAGATGTATTGCCATCATTTCGCTGTTGTTGTTTGACTGTTGATGACGACACAGATGCCGATGATACAGTCGGGCGCAGCAAGTCAATGAGCTCAATACATAACTCTGGTTGAGCGTGAAAGTAACCAGTCATGACATCTTGCGATGGATGGGCATGCAAAATTGTAATCAATGCTCGCAACCTGGATTCCACAGCACGAACTCTTGAATTATGTGAATGAAAACCCTTTGCCAAACGAATGTCAGCTAAAAGTGCAAATAGTCTGTCTTCCGGTATTGATTGGCGGCCTCCCACTTGTTCTAAGCAGCGAAAGAACAATTCCGCGGTAGACTTTGTTTCCATTCCCCCTCGACCTGTTCTCCCGGTTATAGTTTCAGTTCGCCTTCGCTTTTGCTTACTACTTTCAACCGTATGAAGCGGACTGTCTACTATGTCTTGCGTGGAGAGATGTATTCTAACTAGGCGGGACCGGTCAGAATCGTTTTGCTCCACTCTTTCGCTTTCGACATTAGCCGTAACATTATTTGTTTCTGAGTCTGAAGACGACGACGACGATGATGATGCAAAGAATTCAAAGGTGAGTTCGCCTGCTTCCATCGGAAGAGTCCCCTGTCCCTGTTCAGAATCATCTGCTGTAACACAACTGAAAAGACCCAATCCAGAGCCTCTTGAACCCCATCCCCTTGCTAATGCTAGAAGTCGTTTGTGTGCATTTGATTTTGAGTTGTGAAGTGCTGTTACGTGCTGGTGTACTTCTGGTGCCTGTTGTTTATGAAGAGACGGAGGTGTAGCAAGATTGCATAGTGCTTCTAGAGCAGTTGCCGCCACCTGATCGTCCGCCGCAGCTAGCAAATCAACCAATTCATCTGAGGAATTGAAGGAAGACTTATTGATTGAATTTTGAAGAAGATTGGATAGAAAACGTAGCAGGGTACAGAGAGAGGAGTAGACTGAAGCTGGTACCGATGAAACAGCTTGGAGTGATTCGGCAAATTCACAACTGGACGGCGACACACTTTCACTAGAAGGCCGCGTTGACTCTTGGTCTTGCTTTCTCCCTAGTGGTGCGATTAGGAGCACTGAAGGATGTTTTTTCATCAAATAAGAAAGCGCTGCATCGATTACATTTAGAGGATGGATCCATTCGCAAAGATCGGCCTATTTGAAAACAAGGGGTGGACAACGTCAAATATGGTGAGGGCAAAAGCATCAAATGGAAGGCCTCTGACGAAGGAAGCACGACGATTGATTCATAGAACTTACCTGCTCTTCAAAACGCCACGTTTGAAATTTGTTGAGCTGTGCCACAAGCGAATCAATGTCTAACGGTGGGTGCGCAGGTCCGGTAGTTGCAGTCGTGTGAATAGACGATGGCGACGACGGCGATGATTGTTTCCAAGAGGTGTTAATTTCAAAGCTATTCAAGATATTTTGAAGCCTGATGAGTTTTGGATCATCAATGATTTGTGCGGTAACCCCAATTGGTGTTCCAGTAACAGGTGCCATGGCTGTGGTGTAAAGTTGTTATCAGCACCGAGCACAACTAGACTAGTTTTGAAGTTTTGCGGTCTTGTCTATCCAAAACTCGACTGGTATGTGGTTAACGATGCATGCAGATATCTTTACTCTTTGCGTTGTGTGGGACACAGTGCAGGCGTCAACTGAAGTGAAAAATTATAAAAATAAGTTAAATTCCAAAATAAATAGAAAAAATATTCCAAATAATAGGAGTATAGAATACAAAATCGAACTTCAATAAGGGATTTAATATTTGGCGCATCCCAAAATCCGACCCATCCGAAGCACCTTACCTCGTATCGTGGAGCAACGTGCTCTTTCGAATGCTTTTTTTTCAAACTATCAAATAGTCGAAAGCCTTGAAGAGAACGATAGAAGCCGCGTTCGAAGTTTTCGTTTTAAACAGTATTCAATGTGTTGAGTACTGCTTTCGATGGACGATTGGAACCATCAATGGCAATCTCCTTAGAATAGAAACACAGCAGCACTCAGCTTCGAGTTTGGGTTACCAGCACCACTGCAACTAGTAGGTCCTACAGGTACCAGGTACAGTCAGAAGGACCTGCCGGTAGTACCACAGGTACCGGTACCAGCTTTCCTACCTGGTATGCTCTAGGACTACTGATGCGACACGCAAAAATTCTGAGGGATCCTGAAGAGATGCGAAGATACCTGGTACCGTAGAATGGAGCTCTTTAGAAGTATAATACATGGTACGGTAAGCATAATGCATATAACAATAATAATATACTAAAATATTAATACTTTCTATGCGACCTGGTAGACCTAGAGACTAATAGTACAAAGGAACATTTAACATATATACAGTAATATCTGATAGTCTGACAAGAATATACAAGTTACAATGTACACGAACAACTATATAAGGTAAGTAGGTCCTAATAGTAGCTGTGTTCTGTATAATGCTTAGTAGCATAATAGAGTAAAATTTTCTTTGGCCAGAAGTAGATTGTTGGATCTTGGCGGGAAATCGGGGTCTGATGAGGGGTACGTTTTTCGTGGCAACAGGTCTTATAGAGAATAACAAGGATAGTTAGTAGGCTGGTATTGTAAACAAAATTGACCAGATGATAAGTAAAAATCTCACCATCGATTTATATACTACAACTGTACAGTAGCACAGTCTATAAAAGCAAAAGTCAAAGAACTTCATTGAGATAAAAATTTTTCAGCATGTTACGTTAAGAAATATTTACTGCCATGTCAATGAAAAAATAACTGGAACTGTACCTGGTAGGGGTTTTCTTATTGGTGCCTGTGGTCTGTAGGAAACTTTTGGAAAGTAACATGTGTATACTTCCTCCGTTAATCGATAATTTTCCACGGAGTTATTACTAGCTTCGTGAATCTTGCGTAGAGCCTAGTACATACT